>PVKA01004570.1:0-97861 GCA_004027165.1 Ctenomys sociabilis
TTTTTTGCTATTGGATCAATATTAGCTAAATGGCTATATGTCCAATCCTGTTGGTTGCATTTAGTATGACCCATGTTGTATGCACGTTATGAGTTTGGTGTATAAATGACCCTGTTAGTGGCCTCTTGGAAGGAGGAAGGGACACCGAGATTGCTAAGAGAACTAAGCACCTACTTAGTCAACCCTCCTGCAATGCCAGGAGCTAATCTTCTCATTATTTCCAATAAAACCCTTCGAACTTTCTGCTTGGGCTCATGACTCATTCCTCAGGTCTGTGAGACCACTCGGTGCATCTGACAGGTTTGGAGTCGGCGTTTCATATCAGAACTAAGGAATCATCTTTGGGTTAAGTGAGTTTAAACACTGCCCTAGAAAGTCCTATGACTTGCCTTGTATGTCCAACACTAACTACTTAGAGATAAAGGCTAATGCAAATGAGGTCAGAGTTCAATTTATTCACCAAGTGCTACAATTGAAAATCTTGTGAATAAATACTTTCGTAGATGTGCGTATAAATCCTTATTCGGATATAAGGAAATTATTTACTTTCTGAGACTCTCAGTTTGGTCAATAGAAGTCTGCATGCTATATTACATTTGTTTATTTAAAAATCTTTTATTAGAAAAATCAGCAAGGGAGTGTGAAATACATAAAAATTTATAGGAGAGTCTTTCTATGGTAAACTGCCATATTATCTTGTGAAACTAATAGAGTACATTTAAAATATCACAGCAGCTCCATTAGAATACCAACTATGAAAAAGTAATTAATAAAATAGAATTAAGAAAGGTTGGCAAATTAGCTCAGCAGACTAAGGGCCTGGTTAGGCAAACTCAGGGATGAGGTTTTGACTGCTGGTACCACATGTGGCACTGGCCACATTTCTAGGCATGCGAAGCCAGCCACAGAGTCCATGTGTGGTGGTGCATGTCTGTAATCCTAGCACTGGGGAGGCTGGGTATCACTGAGTTCAAGCTGCATAGTGACAACCCTGTACCAATTACATAAATAAAAGAATTGGGAGAATAATAAGAAATTATTGCATTTTAAAGTAAAGGAATAGAAACTGGAACTACTGAGTAAACGTGGTGCACCTGGAAGGACAATTTATTTGCACATTATATTTAAAAGTTCAGTACATGCACCTGCTTCTGGTTAGAATTAGAAACGTGGAATCAATCATGAAGTAGAAAATTACGATGTTTATGAGAGAAAGAAGAAGGAGCCTAGAAACAAGTTTGGGAGTCTGAATTTTGAGGAATAAGAAGGTCTCATATTAGGAAGTGACAGATTGAAGAATCTTAGGAACCTGAAAGTGGTCTACTAATTTTAAAAATTATTACAGAGATGTACATTCTTTTTTTTTTTTTTTTTTTTTTTTTTGCAGAACCGCGGATTGAACTCAGAATCTTATGCTTGCCAGGGAAGTCCTTATTCTACTGAGCCATCTCCCCGGCCCCAAGATGTACATTCTTATTATTTTTGGTGCATACTAATTCAAACATGACCATGATTACAGCATTATTACTGAGTTCTTCTAGTTTATGGCTCATAAACTCCAACTATAGATTTACTTTTTTAACATTATCATTAAAATTTCTAGACCCAAGTCACACTTGTTATGGCTTACAAGAATTGTCTCATTGAAAGAGTGTTCCACAAATTTCATGATTTTCAAAACTATTGAAAATATTGTCAATTATGGATTATAGCAAATAAAACTCACAGTTCCAATTATTGACTATGCAATTTTTTTAACCGAGATTTAGAAACTTACTTTAAATAGGGATATTTTTAAAAAGAATTTATATCACTTCCTAGGTATATAAACTTTTTCACTTTATTTAAACTTTATACATCTAGATTTATAAAAAGTGGGATGACCCATCTCTTAGAACAAATGGGTTAATAACAGTAAAATTTTGTAAAGTGTTTTGTTTAAAATACAATGCACATACCGAAACATTTCTCACCTTAACAAGAAATTTTGTTTGTAACTAATTCTTAAACTTTCGATATTTACTTTTGAAGAAAGAAAGAAGTAACGCACTATAGATAACTTCTTTTCTTCCAACAGAAGTCTGCAGGAACCAAAATGAAGGAAAAGATTGCAATTAGCAAATCAATTTATAGTATGTCCAACGTTAACTTTGATCATACACACTAACGAAAGTTCATGTCAGGGCTCGACTAGCTGTCTATATGAACAAATTAGCCAGATAATTGACATTTCTTATCTGAACTGCATATTGTAAGCACAGAGTCAAGTTCTAAACTCAAATGTCATGCAGTAGTTAAAGTCTAAAGTGAATCTGAAACAAAATGTGCAATGCTTTTCTCTTTCATTAACCCATTGACATTCCTGTCACTAACCTTATTTGGAAAAGAAATTCCATAGAGCTTTGGCAGAGGAGAAGAAAACGCAGTCTATGTGCTTTTCCTCTCTATAATTAGTAGTGTGGAAACAGAGTGCTGTAATTTGAGTGAAAGTCAAGATACACTTAATGTCTTCCGAGCTCTGTGAACTATATGTGTAAATGTAAGTCTATCACTTAAGTACGTCTTATTTCTTGCATTGATAAAAAGAAAATTATTCCAGAATCAGAAAAAAGCAATCATCAGGAAAAGATGTATGAAAATGCAGTTTTAATACCTCAGGTTCTTAGCAAAATACGTAACACCATTGCCGCAAGTGATAAATATTTATAAAATTAAATTTAATGCTTTCATCTATAAACAAGTGCTTTCTATATTTTTCTCCTGAAGTACTGATACACTGAGGAGAATTCTTAAAGAAGGAATGCATCCTTTAGGGAAAAAAGGATACATTCAAGAAAACAATGGTCAAGGTTGTCAGTGTAATCTATCTCTGGGAAATTAAGCATGACGAAAAATGCAAAATAAATGATAGAACAGAATACTGGAGGAAATAAAACTGACTCTAATTAAGGTGTCTTCAAAGAAATACATACCTAAGATGCAACAGTTAAATTTGCATCTGAATCTTATCTTTGAATTTTGCATGCATCTGTATGCATACAGATCAGGTAGGACCCTGCTAAATTCCTATTTCTCACCATGCAATTACTGGAAATATGCATGTAATTGAATATATTACAAATTCTGCAGATGCAACTTTTAAACTAGCATGAACATTACACTTTCCCTAATTTTCAAATATTAATTAATTCAGCAAAAACATATATTCTATTAAGTTTAAAGGTGCTTACCTTCCTTTCATATGCTTTCTGTGCAAAGTAAGTATATGAAAATAACAGTATTAAGAAGATAACAAGGTTATGTGAGTCAGAGGAAAACACAAGGAAAAATTATGTTTTAAAGGCTGACAAGAGGCCAGCCTAGTGGCTCAGCAGACTAAAGCTCCTGTTTAGGTAGAGTACAGTGGCCAGGGTTCAATCCCGGGGTGCTGGGCAGGCCCCACCACAGGGGACACTGAGTTGGCAATTGAGACTGGGCAGAGTTGGCACATGGCTGTTATCCCAGCTCTTGGGCGGCTGCAGACAGGAGGATGACTATGAGTCTGATCTAGTGACGAGGCCCTGTAGACTCGATAGACCCCGTCCATAATACAGAAGAAAATAAAAAATAAAAACTGACAAATAGCAATGTCTTGTAATGACTCTCCAAAGAAGGTGTTCATACTTCTTCCTGTAACTCAGCTCAGGCTTGTGGTTAGGATAACTGCTGCCCTTCTTGTATAATTTCTGAGTCTCACCATGATGTTGTAAAGTGGAAAGTTAGATATATTTTGGAACCAAGGAACTAGAAGTAGTTTTTTGTGCTTCATCAAGACCCCACAACTATCTTCACCACCTTAGACCTGCCTTCCTACATGGTCTTCCTTTATAAAAGTCCCTGGAAGAGACAGCTTCCCGGGGACGACCCGCTCAGGTCCCCCCTCCTGTCCCTCTTTCAGATAGGAGTTTTCTTTCCCTTAATAAATATATTCTGCTTGTAAAAAAGATCCCACAACTAGTACATATCCAATCTGAGATTTAAAAGTTGAGATTATTTGACTTTTATCCCAGCAGTAGAGCTTTCATATAATATGAATCTACTTTACATTAGAAAATGTACAAAAAGTAATTGAAACACTTCCTGAAGTATTCTAGCATCAGTAAAAGTAAAATATTTGGCATTCCTCTACCTAATAATTAATAATGCCAAGTGCTCAAAAGAATAATATCCATGCATGTTTGTGATTATTATAAATTCTGTTTTTGTTATTTTTTTCTGTTTTGATGTCCCAGGACTGATGAAGAAAACTGAATAATCTGTTTTTAGATATTAATTTTATGAAGGGAAGAAGCATAAATCATGTGAAGCATCAGTTCTTCCTATAGTTGATGAAAGGAATAGTGTCATTTCTCTATTAAGAGACAAGGTGAAAGCCACTGTGTGGAAGCCTGCTGTCTAACAGGACTGTGGGAAATGCATGTAAATATTTGTTTATAATTAAAATCTATCATAGCTCTCCTATGTAAAAAAATATAATTATTTTCATAACAGGTTGTAAAACTGACCATGTAAAAATTTCTTAGTCTGCAGAGTACCATATTACAGATATTATGATAACAACTTTGGATGAACTATTTTATTTTTTCTGTATTGTTTAGGGAAGGGTCTAAAGGGCGTTCAGGATCCCATAACTAGTGATTGCATATGCTTCTAATATAGTGCTACACATTAAAGCACTAACTATAGAAAATTAGTCATTTTAATATAAAAATAAATGTTCTCTTTATTTTTTTATTCAGTAATTTTTTTTTCTTTTGGGGGGTGGGGAGCCAGGGATTGAATTCAGGCCCTTGCATTTTCCAGGGAAGCACTATTCCACTGAGCCATCTCCCCAGCCCCAACTCAGTAATTCTTAAAAACACAGAAATACTATTTTTTTTAGTTTATATAATAGTGTTTTTTTTTTACTTTATATAATACTTTTTATATACCTAATAGTTTTAGGGAGTTAAACAATGGTGGATTAGATAAGCAGAATTTGTAATCTACTACTCAAAAAGATAAAAGAAAACAAAATTTCTAGGGGATTGCTAATATTTGGTTTTTACCTTTTGAAATACTACAGCTAATATTAATAATGCCACAAAGTCAGAAGGAATTGAAAAAGTACAAGTTGAATGGTTTTTTTTGAGCGTGGACAACTACACAATGTAGATTGTAAAAATTGTAATTTAGATATTTTTCAAATGTAGGCTTAAATATGATTTTAAAATATGAAATTAAACAACTTGAAAAAATGTGGAGAATCATTTCTTTATAAAAGTATAGGGGCTGGGGATATAGCTCAGCATCTCCTGACAAACACAAGGTCCTGAGTTCGATTCCCAATACAAAAACCAATTATAAATAGTTAAGGTGTGTGATTAAGTATACATATCTATGTAAATATGATATGTCACATTAGTGAATAGAATGTACATGTGCATTATTGTATTAATATCTTTATTTCAAGCATTGTTTTATTTTAATAAGCTAGAAATGTGTAAAATGAAATAGAAAATATATATATATATATATTTAGAGAGAGAGTTATGGTTTTAGGAAAAAATATTACATAAGGGCAATATATAAAAAGCCAAGTAAATTAAGACTTCACTATTATAATTCTTTTGAAATTTATATTAGTTTAAAGGTGAGGTATATTTATTTTGAAAAGAATAGTCCATAAGCACAGGCTTTCTCATATAAAATAATTTCTGAATGTTTAAAATACTTTTTTATTAGAATTGGTCAATATTTTGTGGTGGAACAATATTTAAATGGCAATGGAATACCCATCTCTAACAAAACTAAACAAAAAAAGGAGATACAAATGAAGGACCATTATGTTTCTATAGGTGCAAAATAGGATAGATCTATAGCTGTTTTCTCTTAATTCATTGAGAAGAAAGATTTGTACTAATAGTGTTTAGACAGGATACCCTGTCTGTGTCTCATACTATGAAAAACCACTGAGAAGATAACTGTATTTAATGCAGTAATAATTGAAACTGTACTATTAATTGGTTTTGAAACTGTCTCATTGCTACTTGTTTCTCAATAAAATTAATAAAAATATTTTGTAGTGAAGACTTTTATTCTCCATATTTTAAATGTACACATTCAAGTTTTTAAAGGCTGATAATTTTTCAGGTGGAGATCGCTTATCTTTTAGAAGCAATTATTTCAGGGATACTCCCTTTACCTTCCCTCAAAATCCTGTGTAATCAGATATTATAGATAGAATAGCAAAGCGTTCAAAGTGAGAAGTGAGCGAACAGGTGCGAAGCTTGTGGTTAACAGGCCTTCCTGTAGTGGCATTGTCTAATAATTTTTTTTTTTTCTGACTGCCTTCACCTGATTATTCCTGACTTTTTGCATAATGAGCAAAAGCATTCAGATATGTTGGGCACAATACAGAAAATCTGTAGCTACTCCACCATCCTGACAAATGTGTGGGTTTCTTGAAAGACTGAGCTGTAAAATTAAAATTTGGTGCTGTCAACGTATTATTCAACTTATGAAACCACACTCACACTTGCTTAAGATTGTCCCAGTGAGAACAGTTGGGCATTACTGAAAAGGTTCCTTAACCTACTAGATTTATTATCTGTCCAGTGTGTTAAAAAATAGAAACTGAAAGATTATTCATCACAAATATTATTTATAAAATGGCCTTTGAATGTGTAACCTTCAAGTTTAAATGTGACCAACAGAAATTTTAGAGTAATTATATTTTACCTGGTCAAAGTTGTAAACAGCATTACTATGGGATGTTATTTGTATATTTCTTCATTTTCCTGGAAAATTCCATGACATGCATTTTATACATTCCAAATTACTCTTATAGAAATTTCAAGTGCTATCAGATAAAGGTAAGGTATGAGGAGGAGATTGCTTTGGAGACAGTTAATGGCTATGTATGTTTTAATATTTTTTTAATTGAAACATTAACAGTATAATTTGACTACAGCTTCCCAGATGTCCCCCACCAAAGCCTCATGCATTTTTTATCCAGGGCTTTTCAGAGGTAGCCGAACCTAGAATTTGTGATTCCCTCATGGTCTGAGGCTGGCGTTTGGAGTGTGAGCTCTCCACAGACCCTAGGGCAGGGAGACAGCACACAGCATGACGGACAGCAAGAGCACTGCCACTGTCTCCCTCCTGTTGTTTCTTTCAGCCATGGCGAACTGTTGTCCCTCCACCATTTGCCACTCCTCCTTGGAACCAGCTGATGAGGGACTGAAACCTCTACAAATGGTCAGCTCAATAAATCTCTCCTCCCTTAACCTTGGGTGTCAGCCATTTTGTCTCTGCAAAGAGAACAGGAACTAAGGTGCTCTCTGAAATCATGACAAGTGACCTGACCTTATAATTCTGCTCTATAAATAAACGATATGATTCAGATAAACAGTTTCCTCTCATTCCCTTCTGGTCATGAATTGACAATTTATTTTCAGATTATTATTGTGACATTTACCAAAGTCTTTGACATTTTCAAGTTACAAGATGTGACCGAGAGATGTGATGAAAGTTTAATGTTTAAAAATATTTTGCAGTGGGCCCGGGGAGATGGTTCAGTGAAGCAAGCACTTCCCTGGCAAGCATAAGGGCCTGAGTTCAATCCCTGGTTCTGCCAAAAAAAAAAAAAAAAAAAAAAAAAAAAAAAAGCACACTGCTGTTAATTTCCCTCACAATACCCTCTTCAAAGGCACTGATCCAGTCATTTCTGCCACCTTCTGAAGCAATCCGTATATCCTCTTTTGTTTTCAGCTGTACCCATTCATTGTCTCACAATTAATATTCAAAAAGATGAATTTGCACAGATAAATACCCTGAAAATTTTTCCATATGTTTATCCCTCACACTAAATGAAATTCAAAATTTTCATTAGATATTTATACTTTGCTAGAATGTTCCCTTCACTGTCCTTTCTAGGTAAAGGCCTAGTCATTCCCTACCCTATTCTCACCATTAAGTCATATCATATTTTATACAAACCATAAGCTCTGTAAAAACAGCTTTGCCCTCTGCCTTCTTCTGTGCAGTCTTTTCTTACTACTTAACATATAAGCTATCTTTCTTAATTAAAAATTATCTAAATTTTATTTCATGGAACTTCTTTAATTATGAGTCTGCACAATCTCTTAGCATTTACACTACTTGCATTTACAATTAGTCTTCTTATCTTGTTACTTTTTAGGACCATCCAGGTTGGGTAAGGATTACAAATGAACCATTACTCTCAGCCAAGGAAGAAAATTAGTAGTACTGAAAAGATGTAAACAGAAGACCCATTTTTCATTAAACATAATGGAGAAGGAACACAGTCACATATAGAACAAAACTCCTTATGGGTTGCAGAACCAGTGTATGGACCACCAGCTGGAAGGTATGCAGTAGCAGCCAGCAAACCAGGTGTGCTTGATCTAACAGCTATCATGAATGCTGGCTTTATTTACATTGAAATGTACAAGTTAGGGTGAAAGGACTACTGAGGCCAGATGCTAGTATTAGATGCTTGCAAAACTCACCTAAAAATAGATATTTTATTTGAATACAGTCAAGAGAGGAATTCCAAGTTGGTGTGAACTTCAAATTTGAAAATATTGTATACTGTATATTTTATATATGGGTAGTATGGATATTTATGTTAATATGAAATATTGGAAAAAGTGAATTGTCTACCTTTACATTTCATTATATAACAACTTTTTGTGACATTGCAAAAGAAACCTTTTTTAACCTTTTTAAATAGTGATCTTCTTTGATTAGCTGACAAAAGTGTCAGTATGGATGTCACTGCCTAGCAAAGTAAATTTAAATTATTCAGAAATAACAATAATAGCTCTAAATTATATATAATATCATAGTTCACAAATAATGACCCTGAGGGCCTTTGTAATCAGTGTTATTTCTCAAAAAAATTAAGTCATTTATATTTGAAATTCAAAAAGAAAGCTACCTTTCAAATTGTAAAATCAAGGTTAATTTTAATTTATTATTTTATTTTTTAATAGTACATTCTCAGTTTAACAAAGAAAAACCAATGATATTATTAACATTACTTCACTGTCTAAGACATCAATTAGAAAATACTCAGTAAAATAGAAATATCTGGCTAAATATGTAGAAGAAATAACTTGAGCAGAGGCTGGATAAAGAAATGTTAAAACTGCATAAACTGAATGCTCCATCAAAAAGCTCAAGCCCAGGTGACGTTGTATATGGACAAACACTTACATTCTTTATGGAAAAGAAACCTTGGAATCCCCAAAGAAAAATGTTTAAATCATATTAGTTTATATTATCTCTTATCTGATTTCTTGAAAGCAGCTGCATTATTGCACAATAAAACTTTAAGTTAATCATAAATGCACACCCTTCATATACACTTACGCTGAATTGTCAATGACTCATAATTCATACGTGATGCACACTGCTTTCGTCTTGTACTAGGACCCTTTGCGGTTCCTAAGTGTATGTGGTCCAGCAGAAGAGCCCACAGCTGAGGAGCAATCGTGCACATAAACTTGCATATTTTAACAATGAAGAAGGAATTTAACTAGACAGTTGCTTAAATGAAAATGCTCAAATATTTCGTCTACTTCCCAACCTTTTCTAGAGCTTTCCAGCAACGAGAGAAGAAGTGTTTTGCTTGCCTTCTTCTTTCTCAGCTGCACCTTTTGGCTCCTCTCCCAGATCTTCAGGTTTGACGATTGGGGTCTTTTTTATTCCCTGACTCCCAGGCTCCTTCCCTTCTCAGGGTCTTCAAATACTGCCTTCTGGAGTCGCCCTGCCCTCATCGCACAACTTCTTGCACACTTTTAGCCATGCCTTCAGATGGCACTTTTTCTAAGTCCCCTATTCAAGGTAGGTTTTCTCTGGATTTTCTTAAAACTATAGACTTCCCAGTATTTCATTCATGTAATACACATTTAATTCCTGTTTTCATTCTCAGTGAAACTCCAGGGAGGAGAGAATGTCTATATTGAACACAGTCACTTCCCTAGGGCCTACTTCAGCAATTATTTATTAAATGAACATATAAGAACCTCGTATGAGGGACAGGCATGCATCCTATCCTATAATACTGGCTGTACATTGACTGTTTGGGTAACTTTCTCAATGCTTCGTTTAAGCAGATGGGTTAGTGGTGGAGCAAATATTAAGAATGCCTCCGCTGAGACAGGTGCTGCACCTAAACCTCAATTGTAGCATGGCTTATTATTTACAAGCTGTGTGGTCCAGAAGAAACACTTTAATGTCACTCACATTGTTTTCCCACGAGTAGAGATATATTTATAGATGAAATTAAATGTAAGCATGGCATAAACTTCTTTACAAAAGGTATGAATCCAAGGTATCTTAAAGTGAATTAAAAGATAGCACAGGGCCATGTTGAATTTGTGTAATATATAATAAAAATACATATTTTCTTTACATAATGATTTTCTTTACAAAATCTGACCTTCATTTAAAAACAGTTTTGCCATCCAAGCTTCCTAAAAGGAAGCCTTCTGGAAGCTTTTCCCTTTCCCTGTCTTCCTTTGTTCCAGAAAGGGAACAAAGGCTGGCTTGGAAGAAGGCTTTTTAACTACTTCAGTTCCTTGTGCCTGAAATTATCAGGCCTTGAATTTCAACTTCTCAGCCCTCACCACCAAGAGTGTTGACATCTCTGAAAGTCTTATGTATTTGTACTAATTCTGTGCAATAATATTAAAACCTGGCCTCACTGATGATTCTATCACTGTACTCCTTCCACCACAGCAAGTTCCTAGGCTCCAGTCTCCACAGACTCTGGGTGTGTTCCCTCCCCTGATGTAGCTACTGTCCTGTTTTGCACATTTATTCCCATGATTCCAATGGCCTTCATTTATCACTTAGAAAGCTCTTCATCATCTCAGTTCTATGCACCCAATTCTATAGTCATACTTCTGTCCCATCAGCTCAGGTTCTCCAGTGAGGTGGCATTTAAAGGTTAATGTAACCAAGTAATGGACCTACCCTCCAACGCGTCACCATGGCCTGGCACTTGCCTTTCACAGGATCTCACTTCTCTCTGTCCTCACCTCAGTAATGCAGTTCACATTTAATCCCTCCCTTGTTTAGATCTACAATTTCCTACTCCTTTCTCACACAGCCAGGTAAAACTTAGCAAAACGAGAATGATAGCTAAATCTAGCTCTGCATCCAGCACATGCCTGGCCCCACAAAGCTACCTCTGTATCTCTGCATACTCAATATTTTCTTCTCAATAAGTCCACAGTTACAACTTCAAGTGTGTTGACACCTTGTGTAAATGTTTTGTATTTTCAGTCCTTCTCTCCATCTCCAGTAGAGTTCCTTTAAACTTCTCGTATTTCCTTTAAATGTCTACAATTTATCATTGTTTTTATATCTAAGTGAGATTATGGCTTACAAAACCCTTCAGACCATAAGATGGATTAGAAGTAAACATCACAAGCAATCACCATTTCTTCTGTTCATTCTATTTTCCTCTCCTTAAATGTAGTTAGTACAGGGTCTATAGGAGCTCACTACACAGCTTAAATTCATAGTGATCATCCTGTTTTCAGCCTCCACAGTGCTGGGATTACAGGCATGTGCCACCATGCTAGGACTCCGTGGCTGGCTCAGTGCATGCAGGGGGCAGGGCCAATGAGGTATTTGGGACCGGGGATCGAACCCTGATCCCTGTGTTTGCCAAAGTAGGTGCTTAGTCTGCTGAGCTATCTCACCAGTCCCCTATTTTCCTTTTTTGAATTAGCTACATTCTCATAAAATCCCTCAAATAGTAGTTAATGCTCCTTCAATTTTTGCTTTAATTCACAGCACCACCAAAAGTGCTCTTGTTAAATTTATCTGTGGCCTTCATATTGTTAAATCGTAACTGTATATCATTGTCATTTTTTTGTGAGTAAGCCCTCTCCCAGGGCTTACTGAGCATGTCTATTTTAGGGTCCTCTTGCTATTTTGCACTAAATATTTACAAAGCCACAATTCTGATCTTTACCCTCAAGCAATTCCACCTGCAAGTGCCCACATCCAAAAGCCAATAAAAATTATTAGCTTTCCTATATTTTCTTATAATATTTATTTAGTTTTTCAGCATGTCTTATTCTGCAATGCATAAAGTATGTTCAGAATCCACAAATCCATTGGTTTTCATAACCAGCACCTCAACTATGGTGTTGCAGGCCAACACTCCCTTCCTTGAGTCCTTCTGTGGACTCTCGATGGCTCTAAGAGTTTATTCTCAAGATAGCGACCAGAATAATTCTGTCAGAATATGTCATATCCTGTGTCTCTTCTACTCAAAATATTTCAATGCCTGTTTCTTTTCTTTCCAAGTAGGGACTGATCAGCAAAAGGACACTTTTCTATTTCCTCCCCTCCTCTGCTCTGCTCCCCTCCCCTCCCCTCGTCTTCCCTCTCCTCCCCTCTTCTATCCTCCCCTCCTCTTTTCTCTTCTCTCTCTTTTGTGTTGGTGGGGCCAGAACTTGACCCCAAGGAGGGCTGAGCTACAACGGCATTGCATTTACTTATCAATTAATTAATCTAAATTTTGAGAAAAGTTCTTTGTTGCACCTCTAACATTCTCAGGTTGGGTTCAAATTTATAAGCTCTTGCCTCCTCCTCCTGGACTAAGAGGATTACAAACCTGTTAATAACATGGCAGGCTCTATGGGCCCTTATAAAATCTTGTCCTCTGGGTCTGATCTTTCTGTTCCTAAGGCCACATCATCTCCCTCCAAGCATCCACAATTCACTTTCTCGTTTTTTGGGATTTCACACAAAATAACTATTAATGAGGCATCTCCTTACCTCTATGAGCACCACTTCTTGATACTTATTTTACATATTTTCTGATTTGGCTATTGTTGCTTTTAAGCTTATTCTACTTACCACATGGAAGTAAAAACTAAAAAGTCTTACACTTTCTTTGGTGTTTCTCTCCCCTTAGCAGACTAAAGCTAGCGCAGAGACTCTTCACCAGTTTACAAATGCTTGTGCCATAATCTGGGGCTGATAAATACTTTTAGGGAAGATGCACAGGAAATCGCATGAAAAATTTTGGCTTAATCATAAAAAAACTTCTTAATGAAGAAATCATTGGTATAAATCCATAATGGTATTCATAAATGTAGAACATACAGCATCAGAATGACAAGTAGTAGTTTTTCAGTTGTTTCACATTAGTGCTGAGCTCAGAAAAAAATGAAATGTGTTGATGACATTACATCATTACAAATCTGAAATAAATTTAAGTTTAATATGGTCCTTTGAATGTTTCCTCCAGCTTGGAAAAAGAAGCACTTAAGAGAAAGTTGTTTGAATAGGACTATAGAAGTGCTTGCATTTGTTCTTAACAATAACATGATTTTAAATGTCTGCTTTTATAGCCAAAAAAGAAGTACATGTGCTTCAAAATGTGGTGTAATAACATCCTCCTGTTTTATCAAGGAAAATGTGCACAAGGTATATAAGCTCTTTGAAGGTAGCAGTTGTTTCATGTACATTCACCTTCTCAAATATTTTTACTGCATTTAATCAAAATCACACTTAAAAAGTTATATCCTTTTTTTTTTTCTCAATTTCTGTAGCTGTTTGTAACAAAATCATGTTAGATTTTGGGACATGCTCTGTAACCTTGATCATCCACAACATCTTTTTTGTTTGTTTTATTTGCCAAATGCAGACACCTGCCTGGCTCTCCTCTACGGATGGTTAGGACAACAGGTGACATGGCAGAACAGAGCTCAAATATTGTATAAACAGGAGCCAGCAGGGGCTGGGATAGGAGAGAGATGAGGATGGAAGAGGTAGATGTATAATCTCTATAATAACTACTTCGTACAGTTGGATTTTCTTTAATTTGCTATTAAGCATTACTCATTAGGAACAGCTATTACAGGGTCATCAGGAGAAGCTGATTGCTTATCTAGGGGGAAATAAATTTTTGAATCTTTATGTCCATATTTCCAAACTTTTATTCATGTATATAGTATTAACTAAACAGACATTTATAAAGTTTGAAAGTCTGGGACTAACTGACTTAATGCATGTGCTATTTACATTTTGACCCTTGGGCAGGACAAAATAAAGGGAGCTGAGGGAGATGGCCATTGTTCTGGTTTCACCATTAAAGAGGTATTATGACCCTGGGGCAGTTCACTTCTGCTTTCTATGTCTCTTAATTCTGTTTATATGACAGAAAGAAAATAGATTGGATTTTGGAAGGGTTCTCATTCAAGATTTGTGACTAACCCATGTTCTATATTTTCCTATCTTTGCTTTTTCCAATTCCAACAAATTATTGACTCACACTTCTATGTTTTGAAATTTGTTATGATGCTTTCAAAATAAGTGCTTTCATAAAATTGTATTTCATCCTCATATAGTAAAATTCATACTGATTTCTGGAAATAAATATTTTAAGACAATAAAAGTGCATACAAAGTTATAATAAAATAGCTTATACATTGCTTCACTGTACATCAATATATAAATCTGAGCATGAAGTCACTCTGAACTATTTTCCATTCAGAAACCTATTTTGCTTGAGAGCAACCACTAATCATTCATCTCTTTAGATGACATTGACTTTTACCCGACACTGCTAGGTTCTAAAGCTTCATATGGTGTTTCAATCAGAGTGATTGTGTAACAAGAAACACAAAAGGGTAACAGCAATTAACCTTCCCCAGTTTAAAATGGAAAATTGAAAAACATAAACGAGGTTTGAGTCTGTAGGTCAGACACGCCAGTGATCATTTTCATTAACTTTTTTTCATGTACATGCTCATTGAGGGAATTTCAGCTTTATGTAAATGTGCTCATAAAATTCTTTTTTTTTTTTAGCAGAAACATGTAGAATTCAGTCCTTTGTTATGATATGTATTTGTCGCCTTTATTCATGCTTATAGGAATGTGTGGAATGAAGTAGAGCCAGCAGACTAATGTGTTTCAAGTAACACTCAGCCCTTTATACCTTATACTGACAGTGCATATTAGATACTTGAGTTCCCTCTAATTGGCAAGCTCATGTGAGAACTGGTGGGAGACCAGATACTCCTTCTTCAGATTCTTCTCATCAATGGTGACCAGAGTCATATATTTCTCATATTTATATGAAGAACGCAATGGGACATGGAAGACAAGATGGAAGGATGACATTCAAGTTAGCCACAAATCTTAAAATACAAAACAAACTAGCAGCTCGGTTGTGCAGTGCCTGCCTGGCAAGCACAAGGTTGTGAGTTCTACTCCTTGTATTCAAAAAAAACAAAAAAGAAAAACCAAAACTAAAACTAGAAACCACAAAACAACAAGAAAAATCCCCCACAATAGTAGGATCCTAATGAGAATACGCTATAATGTGATTGTGGCTTTTATGAAACATTATTTTTTTATTTGTAACTCAAACAGAAAATATTTAGCATGGATGGCAAGTTATGCATAATTGTCACCCATATTGCCTTCAGATCCACCGAGGGTTTAGTGGAAGATGCTCTGGGTGTATGAGTTTCAGTGTAGGATGCCTGGACTATGGGGTAGATACCTGGTCTCTGGCCCTTCCCTTCTAGCCTTGTCTCTGTTACCCTGCTCTGTTCTTGGGCTGCCAGGAGCCCAGCAACTCTGCGGCCCATGCCCTTCCAGCACTCTGACCCTGCCTTGGAGTCAGCAGACTATGAAGGGGAAATACCCTGAAGACTTGAAACTGGGAGCAAAGCACACCTGCAGTTTTTTATTCTGGTCTGTTAGGACTTTGCTTACAGCAAAGAGAACCTCCCTAGCAACAGGATATCTAAAATGTGTGCATATAAACACTCATGTGTCTATACTTATGGTAACAGTTCAGATATTAAAGAATATAACAAAAATTAAAAATTTCTGTGATTCCTAAAATAATTAAATCTTCTGGCAATTAACTGAACACGTCTTGTGTTTATTAAACACTTAAAGGTGAGTGTCCTCTCTAAATGTGCCAATTGACCTGCTCACCTTTTAAAATACCACATCCAACATCAATAAATTCAGACAGTGATTAAGAACAAAATTTTTCACACAATTGTGAGAAGCAAGTACAGCTGTGCAATGTTCTTTGGCACCTTGAAAACACACTTATTACTGAGAGATAAGGATTATGTCCCTCTCATGTCCCACTCCCCTTCCATGGGAACATGAGTATCTCAAGAAAAGACAATGCTCTGCTTTCTCTTCAGATCATATAAGTGTTTCACCTTTTTTCAAGAAAAGCCAGTATGCTGACAGTAAATGCTGTCAGTTATTACAAAATGGAAAGGCATCTTCACAAATAATACATGATATTTTAGAAAGTAAAGAAGATAAAACCCAACAGCAGTGATATAAGCTGAAGAAGTTAATAGAACAAAGGGAATTAAAAATTTTTATTTTCTGCTTGAGACAGATGGTCTCACTCAAGTGGCCTCAAAAGACAGAGCAAGTGAGATTGAGGATTGTTAGGGCAATATGACTTTTTATTGTTTTTCTGTCACATGGAACATAGCAGTCCTGAGAGGCAGGTCCCAGGGTAGGAGTGGAATGCAATCTGACTGAAAACAGAAGAGATGGGGAAGTGTATTAGCTATACAAAGCAAATATCTGGTTGTTGTGCCTGAGGGATCCTATAGTAGGAACGTAGAGTTTGCAGTATTTTTCAAGTCTACTCTTTCCACACATCTCTAGTAATTTAATTTTTGTATCAATTTTTCAATATTTGAAGGTGAACTATTCATTAATTCACAGTATATATTGATATAATTTGTCTCTAAATATTGTCAAACTTTTTACAGAAATGTCAATGTTTTTAAGTGAAAACAAAATAGCTAATAGCACGTCAATGTTAATTTTAAATGAAAGCTACAGTATTAGTGAAAAATTATAATACACTCTGCAAAAGGTGCCAGGTATCAGAACATTCAACTAGGTTCTAAAAGTATTTAACTTATATGCTATCATTTCATATCTAGTTATAACATTTATTATATTATTTAATTTTTTCTGAACTTTGTCATGTATTCTCTTCACTATGACAATAAGTTTTATATTTTAAGTTGTTAATTTCTAAATTTACATTTTATTTAAACTTAACTTAGTTTAGATTTGTTACTTTGATTTATGAATTAAATTAGATTCTTATTAATATTGTTTGTAAATTTCAAATTAAATGACAGAATAAAATTTTAGTGCTCTGATATGAGAGGTGATTTCATATAAACTACTGAATAACAATATTTCTATGGAACAATTTAAATATTTTAAGTGGCAAAAATTCAGACAATTATAAAATAATGAAATGTTACTATATATGTTCATGCATTTTTGATTAATGACAGACAGATTTCTTCACAAAATGTATATATTAATTATCTTCCTTAGTTTTAATTTTCTTTACACTTGTAAGAAATTCTAGAGTATGTCAAAAGTGGGATGTGCTTGGAGGAATAAAACCAGAAAATATGAGACTAATATTGTTCTGATTCATGAGTATTAGTGAATAATTCAATTATTTTATGCATATTACATTATGAGTTTATTCAGTTTCAACTCAGTGTTTAAATGTAAATGTTTTGAAAAAATTTAGTATTTTGTAAGTGTGTAAATTCTTCATTTACATGTGATGTTTGTATAATACATATTCAAAGAAGCATCTATCAAAGTAGATAAACCTTATAAAATTGAAGAATTATTCTATTGAAATATTATTTTATTGGGAGTTTATATTACTCTTTTTTTGTTTGTTTGTTTTTTATATTACTATTGTTATCAGGAACTATTACCAAGAACATTATCAATATTGCAGCTCTTGAGTTTCTAAGAAGTGATGTACTCTTCCATCAATTTAGTGTAACAAATGATAATAAATGCTGTTGATGACTACTGCTGAATGACTAGAGTTTAAGTGGCTGTTTTCATGCCTTAAGTTTGACTAACAACATGAAAGTCATTGGTCCAATATTGGCTCTCTGCTCTGATTCCTCTTCAGAAACTATCCTGTAGTTTTAAAATATTGAAACAACTTAATTGCTGTTAACCCAAAAGAATATGATCAAAATAGATGATTCAACACAGCTCAATAAGAAATACTTAATATCTGTTCCTACATATTTACCTAATAAAGTGATACTCAGTTTTATAAAGATACATACAGACATAAAAATAAAATATCTATAATCTTGATTTGACTTAAAGTCTTGATATAAAACATCATCCACTATCTTCATTTACTGTTGTTGATGACTTATTTGGAAAAATAATGGAAACTTGAGAATTATTGAAAATTTTGGAGCTTGTTTATTTTAATTAATTATTTATTTATTTATTTTAGGCAGAACTAGGGATTGAACTTATGCACTTGTGATTGCCAGGGAAGTGCTTATTCCACTGAGCCATCTTCCTGGTCCCAGAGGCTGTTATTTTGATTAGTGGTTCTCTATAATTAGCAATATGAATCGTAATTATTCAAACAAAATCTACTTGACTGTCAGTTTTCATCACATACTTTGATCTATTTATTACTCATGACATATGTCACATATCTGTTTGGAAATTGCATACTAATAGCATCTATTTTTTTTTCTTTTCTATGTTTTTTTTTTTTTGGCAGAACCAGGGATTGAATTCAGGGCCTTAACATTTAATTCTTCATAGCCATACCATTACATGAACTTTTCTTCCTTGATTACATTTAAATTCATTACTTTACTTCCAATTTAACACAATTCCAGGTGAAAGTAGTTTCTCCACATTGGAAAAGCTCAATTTTGAGACTGCAAAGCCCAATGGCAAGCAGAAATATGGTTATTTATGGCCTATTTATTTATCCCCTAACTGTCTTTCCTATTGCGATGAGACATCTCAGCACCTACAGACAGGTAGCAGAGCACAGCCTGATAAACAATCGAGACATTTATACATTCAGAAAGCCAGCTTACTGTTTTCCATTATGAGACTATTTTCTTTCAAACCTAAGGGCATAGAAAACAAGTTACTGTTTGAAAAGTTGACAATTTTGGCTCTATTAAGGTAGAAACAGCTACCTTGGAACACACAAATGAATAATAAAGTCCCTTCAGACTTAATACTGGAGGGCAGAGGAAAGAGGTTGGCAAAACATATATTTATTATATGATACAAAGGAAGTAGCTTGGCCAAACTGAAAGCTATGCATAGAAATTATTCTTTACACTTAAAGTTTCAAGGTGCTCTACATAATGCACTGTAATTTGGAAATCTTCTCAACCATTATAGTTTGAGATGCTTCTATATGAAAAAAGTCATGAATATTATTTATAAAGAAAGTTACTTCTTGATAGTGCCTTTATATCTCAAAGTGTAAATAATTCAGATAAGATAAATTGAATAAAAAACTAGTTTCATGTAATAGTTTGAAATAATGGTACAAATCTGAAATTTTATAATAATGCAGTACTTTAAATGAATAAGTTCTGAACTTTGTTGATATATTTCCAGCCACAGGAGCCACTGGAACAGTACTAATAAGTTATGTTGGTGAAAACCTTAATTCACAGAGCTTAAATGTCATGGCAAAACAATCCTCAGAAAATCTAGGTCTCATGCCACTTCAGTGGGATGCTGCAAAAGTCTTGTAAAAAGGCTTGCAAAAAATATTCAACATTTCATAAATTTTGAGGCTGTGGAGATAGCAGTAGAATAAGCACTTTCCTGGCAAGTGCAAGGTCCTAAGTTCAATCCCCAGTACCACAAAAAAAAATTCATAGATTCATCAAATTTCTCATCAAATAGTCATTATTAAATATTGAATTAAACTTAAAATATTTAAATACAATTTAAAACAGGTCCAAAATACTCAAAATTCATAGCTTTCTAAATATTTTAGTATAGTATTATTTATGTTCTTGAGGTGATTATTATTATTAAATTGGTGTATGTAGTGGTATAGTGTTATGGCTGTATAGAAATTCTGTTGGCATCTTATTGTGATTCTCAGTGTATTTCAGGAGTCGGTAACAGAATATTTTCTGTAAATCAACTTTCCCATTGTTATTTATAACCAGAACATTGGCAAACATTCAATAATATGAATATATTATTTTAATGTTTGTCTAAATGCCAGGACTAAGAAAATAATGGAGATTTAATAATGCAGATTATATTTTAAATGCTGGTAGTTGTTATACTGTAACACAAAACCTTAAGACACTGTATAGAATCTCAAAGCTATTATCTAATTCATCAAGAAGTCACTTATGTCACTCATTAATGAATGAGGATTTAACAAATGTCTTCTTTGATTCATCTAATTCTGATTTATTAATGTAAATGTAAATATCACCCAGCTTTCTCTTTGTAATTTGACATTTTTGTCAATTGCTATGATATGGTGGTTATAGCACAATATTAGGAAAAAGTCGCAAAAATGGAAACTATGAAAACAGATTTCCAATACACCCTTTACATTAATAATATTTTATTATCATCTAAAATTTTTATGCCATTTTCAACTTCCTTTATAAATAACATATATATATATACCTTAATAAATAAATGTATAGTAATTATACATGTTATGAAAACAGATAGATTTTTCAAGAGACTCAGTTATTAAAAATACTAAGTCTTTTCTACCATTGAACAAGTTTTGCAAAGCAAGACAGAGTCCTGTTCAAAATAAATATAATATAACTAGTTCCAACCAAAAGAAATGCTATTGATAAATCTAGACTAGGATTTTAAGTTGTGCTGGTCAACAGAAAATACAGTTATTAATTTATACTTGGCACCACCATGCCAAGAAATTTGTGTGAATCTATAATGTTGAATCAAAAGAAACATAGTGGGCTGGGGAGATGGCTCAGTAGAATAAGTGCTTCCCTGGCAAAGCACAAGGGCCTGAGTTCAATCCCCAGCTCTGACAAAAAGAAAAAAGAAACCTAGTGTTTGTCCCTAAGAGATTGAGAAACTGACACCACTGTATGCATTTACAAGGAATTCTGCAGCAGCAGAGATCTAGCACAGATCTATTTTCAATAAATTGTTGTAAGGTAAAAGAATATTTTACAAGGAGTAATGGCAGGTTATTTTACAGCTGCTGGTGTAACTAGCACTGTATTTGTAAACTCTCTAGTTGAGCGACAGTGTCTGAAGAAGTAGAATTTTATTAATTTTACTGCATAAAGCACTTAAAAAGCAGAAGCATATGGAAGAAATATACTTAAAGTGAAGGCAAATTCCTATGACAGTATTTCTTGAAAACAGAACATTTGGACTGTGACCAAGCACAAGTGTACTTTAAATGTCAGTTTTATGTTTGGGTACTGAAGAGTAGTACTCCAAATACACACTTGGATTTCAAACTTAGAAAATGAAAGTGAAAGTCTATGCTGAACATACAAATATGAGAAATATTTGTCATAATTTTCTCCAAACTCTGGCTAGAAGCTGGGATCAAAGTTGAGTGTTCTGATAGTGATGTAAGACAAAGAGCCTAAACAACTCTTCAGATCCCATTTCTTTCCATATTTTCCTCAAGAACATACTTCAAGTTGGATGTGAGAAAATAAAGTCAATGCATAAGGAGCATTATAGCAAAGAGGGACAGAAAATACTAATAACTAGGCCTTTTGAGTGAGTTTAAACTTTGACAATGTTACAATCTAGACCAGTAACAGCAATGGGATGCTAAGCCTGCCACAACCAGCTCTATGGACTCACCAGAAGAGATAAAGAGAAAAGAAAAAGTTAAATTTCTAGAAGACCAAAGAAAGTAAATTCTCAATTTCCAGAATAGACAAATAATTATGAAAATTAGAATAAAATGGTTATTGATATCATTATTGGAATAATCTTTTGATTAGATTTTAATTATAAGTATTTTTTAGGCCAGGTTAATTTCAGCGATACATGGGATTGGAAGAGCCTTAACACCAGGGTTGAGGAAATTCATTTAATCCTGAATTGCTAATTGCTAACTATACAATTTTAGATTATCTCTCCAAATACTAATTTCCTCAATACTAAATGATTTTTGGTAAATAATATAGCATATCCAAAAATAGTAAATGAAATATTGTACGTAAAAGACTTGCTACTGGGTGATGGCAAATATTAAAAGAATTAGGTTTCATTGTTTATTTGTGCTTTATACAGATCTGTATCTGTTCGTGTATGGATCTGCATAAGCACAGATGATGGTAGAGAGAACTACAAAGACACATAAAAGTAACCACCTTCTGAAATAATATAGTATAATTATGTGGACATTTAAAATGATTTAAAAATATATGCACTCCTATCTTTACGAAAATGTCTGAACTTTTTTCTTTCAAGTTTATCAAACTGGTTAAATGTTACACTTCAAAAATTTTGGGACATAAAGATACTTCATTTCTAAATCAAACATATGTACATTATCCTTCCTAATTAATTATTTAACTATGAGTTTCAATTATCACACTGCTGTAGAGAGATAGTATTGCAAAATTCATTAGTTTTCTTTTTTATTGGTCAAGATTATTTAAAGTTCTCCATAAAACACTGTATGTTCTGGAACAAGTCATATAAATCACAGCATTAATCTTGGCTATATTGTGGAATTTTCTACAAAAATGATAAACTCAGTCTCATTGTTGAACAGGCCATAATATCATGGAGTAAGAAATCCGTGTCAATTTTATCTTTCTATTCTTTTCAGCATGTTTAATCAATAATTTGACAGATTTCAGAGTAGGCCCATAATTAGGAATTTAGACTGCTGGAAGCCAGAACTGAGACTCAAAACTTTTTCAGCTTTTGATAGAAAATTATTATATGCAAGAAGAATAAAATTAGAATTCTAAAAGCAGATTGAAAAGACTAACGTGTCATTTCAGGCAAGTGAAAATTTTCCTACTTTAAATTTATGCAGTTTGATTTCACTGAAATCAAATGTGGTTCAATAACAGAGTTCTAAAAGCAAATACATATTTAGGCTATATTTAATAATGAAAATTTTAAAAACAAACTTTGCAGAAAGTCAGTGAATTTTGCATGCTGAAAATGAAAACAGATTACGTGAAGTATCAGTCAAAGCTTACAGAGTTTTGAAGTTCATTGACTAAGGAAGATAGATATAGGGAGTAATATAGCTTTTTGCATAAAATTGCAAATGATGCATGAAGGTAAAGACAATAGTATACTCCATCAACAAGTAGAGGAAATAATTTCATATCTATCAAATAACGGTGTTTTAGTATTAAGGAAAGGTGGTTAGTTTTCATTGATTATTTTTTGTCTTATTTTGATTTAAGACAAAAAATTGACAAAAATACATATGTGTTCCTCTGCACATTAATTTATTTAAAGCAAAATTTAAATATTTCTATTTTAAAATAATTTGGCAGAATAAAAATGTCATCCGTAGAATGCTGCAAGGATTTGTGGATATTGAGCACAACTGTATACCATATGTAAAGAATAAAAAAGGAGAAAAAGAATGAGTTATAGTTCTTCATAAAATATGAAAATAGTATATTTACTTTTCTAATGCCATGCAAAGACTAGGAGCCACTTTTAACTTGTTAGATTTCTGAAAACCCACTGCAATTTTTGTCTTTCTGGTTCTCACACAAAGGAGACAATATGATGTTTGCACATGCAGGTCTTATTCAAAAGGAAAGAGTTACTGAGTTGAGCAGAAGGTAAAGAGAGGGAGTGTATACATTTTTCCTTTTGCTTTCTTTATTCTTCCAATTTTTCATGTATATATCTGGTAATACATATAACTTGTTGGAAGACAACTCTGTATTACAACAAATGCTGTGTAATTCTTATTTGTTAAGTGAAATTCTGTACACTTACAACTTTTTCTGTTTTAATTTTAATTTGTAGAGCTGGTGAGATAGCTCTGCAGACTAAGTGCCTGCTTAGGGAAGTGCAGGGACAAGGGTTCAATACCCAGTCCTGTATGCTGTGCCAGCCCAGGTACGCTGAGCCAGCCATCAAGACCAAGTGTGGTGACACATGCCTTTAATCCCAGGACTGGGGAGGCTGAAAACAGGAGGATGACTATGAATCTGAGCAACATAGTGAGATCCTGTACCAAATAAATGAAAAGAAATTTTAACATGTATTCTGTTTAAATAATCATAATAATAAAACTCACAGTCACGGCATCATGAGGTTTAATAAAGATATCTTCACTAGAAACTGTTGAAAAACCATGAACTGTAAATTTGTGCCTTTGTAGCTTAGAACCTAAGGTACTAAGATTATATTTATCAATCTGTTCCCTGAGCTGATTAAACTGTTAATACTGCACAAAGAACTGCACTTAGCCTTAGGACGTCTCTTAGGTGTCCACACTAAAGCTGCTGAAAATTGGCATGATGTTTGTCAAGGGTTAGAGACCATCTGGTGAGCAACACCCATGTGTGTGAGTAGTTATGTGATGCTGGAGTTTTACACCCCTCTATGACACCTACAAATACTTGGACACAACCAAAGCCATGACACTTCAGATTTGTTTTCCTGTACAGAATATTTATATATTTTCTTTTCCTAGAAGAAATGTTCTTAATACAGTTATAGCCACCAGAATTTCAATGTTTTTTTTTAATCCAACTCCAGCCCTTTTCTGGAAAATTATTGAAATACCAAGAAGATACCGAGAAAAATAAAAGAAACATGGTTTACAGAATATTTATTCTATGTGTTTCAATAATCAACATAATAATTATTGTCTGTACATTTTGGCATTATCCCACTACTATTTATCAATTAATACATCAATAAGAAAATGACTGATCTAGCATAATCACATATATTTATACCGAACACACAATTTTGTGTTATTCATATTCAATATAAAAATCACATTGTGATTGCATGGATTATTTCCTTCCACTTAACAGTAGAATTTTATTCACTGAAGAAGAAAATATTTAAAATTTATTGAAGCAAAACACACTTTTGTATAGGTTGTGTTTCTAACAAGAATGGAATTTCTATGTCTCTGTTCTAAATTATATTCAAGTGGTTTTAGGTGTTCACTTGTCTACAAAAGATGACTAACCTTTGAGATGGTGTCTGCACTAGGAAACACTGATATAATGATTTTGGAATGAGGCAAGTGTTAAAAACACAATTGCATAGTATTATTTTTCTCCATCACATGTTAGAGCCATAATCAGATTGAAAATCTATAGTCTGGGTTAATGAAGTACCAAGACAATAGTCCCTATCACTCAAGCCAAAGAAACACTTTAATTTGCAATTCTGTACCTGGATGATTGTGGCACAGTGCTGCTTTGGCTTGAGTGATTTGGGTCGGGTCACTGTTTCGGTTCTCCACCTCGTCTTGCTACGATGAATTACCCCTGAAGCTAATGCACGAGCTACCGTTCTCATTCAGCGCAGCAAAAATATGTACATATTTTGTAAGATGTGAAGTTTGCAAATGTTTAAAGGAATATAAAACGGAAAACTACTGAAGGCATCATTTACATATTTTCAATACCTCCTTTACAGAAAATAAATTACAGTATGCAGGCTCACACATGTTCACTAAATTATATTTTAGTATAGCTATTTATCATTCCACTATTTCTGAAAATTAAACAATTCTTAAAAATTTGTTCATCGCAAACGATTAGGAAAAAAACAAATACAACTCTCCTAAATTAAACATGACTAAACAATAATTCACTTAGGGTCCCCAGTTATCGGAGTAAAATATTCATTCCGAAGCCGAAGAACCAGAATATGTGAAGAACATCTGCCTACTGCTCGGTCATGTCTGGAGTTCACGACTTCCCTCTTTCTTGTTTCCATTTGTTATCAATGTTGCACACTAAACAGTAACCAGAGCCACCCGCATTCCTCACAGAGGATCATGGTCCTTGCCTTTGTCTCCCGCTGGAAAGCCTCCCTTGTGATCTATGCCACGAACACCACAGCAATCAATGCTTATGAATGACTAGAAATGATTTCTTTATTCCGGTCCTCACTAAGGGGAAGGTTTCCATTATCTCCCTCAACATCTTCACTCTATCAATTTGACAGCAGCGGGCTGCTCCACACTTCACTGCTTTCACTTTGGAACAATATTCTACTTATCTGTGTTTGGAACACGAAAGAAAAATGAAAAATAATAAAGGCTGGAGAAAACGTCTTATATGCACCCATATAAATGCCATCATTCATTCTCCTTTTAATTGTTGTTCCAAATTGCCCTGGATATAATAATTTAAAACAAAGTGGCAGGCAGAGTAAAGATTGATAGATGGTACGTCTTAAATTATAAAGCATGAAATAAAATAAAGTTTTACTTGATGGAAAAGAAAAAGAGAAATTGTCAAACGTTTTGTTTCTGTCCCCCTTTTGAACCTCCCTTATCTGATACATTTGTTCAGTTTCAAGGATTGGATGGCATCTTAGCTTCCTCCTGAGATTTTGTTCTCGAAACTGGCAGCTTCGATGCATACCCAACAGGCACACGCTGGGACTTGGGAAGTGTTTTATTTTCTCCTTTTGTGAATATCATCTCTCTCTCTACAGAGCAAGAGAATATTCTGGAAAAAGACAAGGTATGAACTGGTCTTTTTGGCAGCCTGTCAATGGGCTTTGGAGAAGAAAAGCCTCTGAGGTAATAGGGCAAGATGCCAGAAAGAAAATTTTTAGAACAAACAAAAAAAAAGGAAATGGAAACTGCTCTAGCATTAATTACTAGGAATAAACATTTACAACATTTTATTTTCTGTGGGAACTTTTCTTTTTTTCTTTCTTTTTTTTTTTTGTTTTTTTTTTTTTTTTTTGGTGGAACCAGGGATCAAACTCAGGCCCTTGCGCTTGCCAAGGAAGTGCTTATTCCACTGAGCCATCTACCTAGTCCCCTGGGAACTTTTCTTATTCCTGCAAAGACACCCTTCTGGTGTTCATGAAGCACATTTTACGCAGTGCCAAGCTCGGGCTCCTAAGCAACCTGGCTAACCACTCTTGCACAGGTTTGCAATTCAGCATGGTTGGTGCTGTCTCCACACCGGGCAATAACCATCAGGAAGCCTGAATCTGAGCAGCAAAGAAAGTGGATGTCACCTCTTCCTCAAACACTCCCATGTACATCGCTGACAGCTGCACCTGTGAAATTAAATCTTTCCAAATGGAATCACTTATGTTTAAGACACCAGGACTGAAAACCCTCCAAACTGCAATGTGAACTATTTCATTGATTATGTGCTTGTAAAATACAAGTGGTCTGTCATTTCATTTTATTCTGGCTTGTATCAGTGCTGTATTACAGATGAGGATTAAGGCAAATAAAGAAAAAAAAAAAAAAAGAGAAAGGCTTAGGAAAAGCAATGGGCTAAATGTCAGCACATGTAATAGGAGTCACTCAAACTCACATTCTCCAGTTACCACCAGTGAGGACTGAAGGGTGTCCCATTAGCAGCTCGCGATTGTGGTCTTTAGCTGCTCACCATGAACACCCAAATGCTCCTGTTTGCTTTCTCTTCTGACAGTGATAAAAAAAATGCAAAATTGTACCTTCAGATCCTAAGGATATACCTCCAAATCTGATAGCAGAAACAAAAGAATTAAAATAATTCCCACTAGAATTAAATCAGTCTCCATTTTTTCCATCCCTCCTCACAGCTATAGTATTGCTTTTGCTGTATGTACTTGTGATGCCTTCATTGGTAACATTAAGCTAGGTGGTTTTGTAGGCAAAGTGGCATATCCTGGGTAGGTGTACTTATTACTTACTGTACACAAAATTATAAATGTATCATATAGATAAGAGCTATAAGACATTAGCGTTTTGAATTTTTCTCTCAAGTAAGTAAAAAAAAATTTTTTTCTAGCTTGCTACTTCACATACACTTTAGGATCAGGGTTAAGAACCCTGCTTAACACTGCATAGTAACAGAACTGTCAAAAGCAAATTATCTGTCAAAAGCAAAACCTAGCCAGGCTGCTGAGATTTTGCAGTAAACTTACCTCTTTTTCTTCAGTTTTCTTATTTGTAACTTAATACTACTACTCTCTGATATTACAAAAAATAATATAATATTTGTAAAATGATTAGATCATTTATAAAATGCTTCAGATCTCGTAAACCTTATACAAAATTCGCTCAGAGGCATTTTGAATAATGAGCTTTTTTTTTTGGAAATTTTAACTCAGGTGTATCTTTTTCTCTTTTTCAAGAAGCTAAGTGACAGAAATCCAAGCCAAATCATGAAAAGTTAGTCTGTTTGTACAATGTGATCGAATGTCTCAAAACAGCTAAAATTAGAAAGGCAACAGAATAAGTAAAACAGGTACAGTGGGAAAGATGGCGAGTGCCAAGTACGCAGCTAAGCCTTTAATATATTTGTAATGAAGCTCTAGAAACTGCCAGCCTTGGTATTAATCAGAGTTAGATTTTAGAACTAAAAGGACCTATGAATAATGAGATTCTGAAAGAAGGAGGATAACAATCCTTGGACACTCTCTGCAGTTCAACAGTTTGCTTTTTTCACGCAGAAACGGTTTATAGCACTGTGGAAAAAGTCAATATCCAAAAATTCAGTTTTCTATTTGTTTAGCTTAGGCCTTTGGCCTCCATGGCACAGCTCTTTTGGAAGAGGAGCTTTTAGCTTCCACAGGTGCATTTCCTCCGGCAGATTTATCTGCCTCATAAAAACTCTACAGAGCTCATAAATGCAGACTTTCAATCCTATAGGTGCTGCTGATCGGAAAGTTTTATTTTATCTTTCAGACTGATGAAAACGGCATCGCCTTGTTGGGAGACGCTGGTAGGAGTGGTAGGAGTGGCAGAGAATGATCCTGCTGGAGGGAGGGATTGGGAGACGCTGGTAGGAGTGGTAGGAGTGGCAGAGAATGATCCTGCTGGAGGGAGGGAAGGCGCAGAGCTGTGAAGCTGAGTCCACAGGGAGAGAGGGAGCTGCTAACCGGTAGCTGCAGGGAAGGAGTGAGTGCGGCTCCTGAGAACACAGAGCCAGGAAATGGAACAGCAGCTGAAGTGGGAAGGAAAACAGGTTGAAACATGCACCACGTATTAGCTTTCTTCATGGCAATCTGTCCCGATTCTCGGGACAATCTAGGTATTTTTCACAAATCCAGCTAGTGTGAATCTGAGAATAAAAAGCAAAATTAAAAGCTGATGCATATTTTTTAAATATCTATTTTGTTAAAGGAATATAACTCTAGAAATATAAATAGAATAATAAACATTGGTAAATGCTTATTATATTTGAGATGAAATAGAGACACCATGCACGGTATTTCTCTGGGTAGGGCAGCAGAATTAGAAGTGGAAAAATGTTAAAGACACTAGCTTAGGATTTATTTTATTATTTTTATATGTATTTTAGTACAGGGACTACAGGGTCTCACTACACAGATCAGACTCTTATTGAGCCTCCTGTTTTCAGTCTCCCAAGAGCTCAGATTACAGGTGCATGCCACAATGCCCCGTCTCAATCACAGTCTCAGCGTGCCCTAGGGACGGGGCTGGCACAGCATGGTGGGGATTGAGCCCCAGACCCTGCATCTGCCTAAGCAGGCACTTTAGTCCACTGAGCTATTTGGCAGGACCTCAGGATTAATATTATACTGCAAATCTCAGAGTGGAGATAGGGCAAAAGTTTATGATATTTTGAGGAATGACACACATAACGCTTTATGCATGCCACCACTTTTCTAAGAGTCCCACACGTTTTCCTGCATTCCCTGTTCACAAGAACTTCATAAGGTAGGTACTTCCACGATCCACATTTCATAGAAATTGGTGGGCGGAGGAGTTAAGCTAAAGCAGCTGGCTGTTACGTGCAGAGGCCAAGGCTGAACTTCAGGTCCTGTCTGTTAACTAAGGCTCCTTGTTCCCATCACCCAACTGAATGAAGCCTGTTCAGATGAAGGCCATATTATCAACTGGAATAATTACAATGCAAAAGGATATGAATCCAGGCAGTCTCACACCAGACTCTGCATTTTGTTTTTATTTTTTTCTTCTTTCTTTTCTTTTTTTTCTGGTACTGATGACCTTGTGCTTGCCAGGCAGGGCTTACTCTACTGAGCTGTCTGCCCAGTCTCTAGACTCTGCATTTGAAAATTCATGCTATATGTACTATATATGAGGAATGAAGGATTATAAGGAATCAAAAATATTCCCAAAGAATTATCTCTGGTTTTTATTACAGTAATCCCTTGCTATTTTAGTGTTTAACTTTTGCTGTCTCACTGTTTTGTGGGGTTTCAAACAATATTAATCTAAAGTATTTATTGCAGATTTTTTTGCTATATTGCAGGATTTTGCAGTACCAGACAGTATACGTACGTTGTCAAAATTATGAGCTTAGAAAACGGTTAAGAACATTAGAAATGTTTTTAGAAGTGTAAGAAAGGTTTAAAAGAACATAGGAAGGGTTTCTGAAGCTGTGAAATTTACACAAATGCTAAAGTAAATATAACATCACTACTCTGCTGATTTTCACTTATTGCAGGGGCATCTGGAGCATAACCAGTGAGATAAGCAAGCAGCCACTGTGTAAGGTGACTCCAAGTTTTGCTTCTTTGTTGTTACCAGGGTCTGGGAGCTTGCGCCTGGCAGGCAAGTGCTTGCGCTGTGAAGCCATCTCCCTGGTCATTCAAATTTCAGTTCAATCAACTGATGGTCATTGCCGCTATGTGAATAGTTACAATTTGGTTGTGGTTATGATGTAAATCACAGTAAGCAAATTAAATGCATGCTTGAAAACAAGCCTTAACATGATTCTGTCTACAAAAACTCCGGAGGATAGAAGTGAGTTCAGAATTTTCTTTTTTAAATCTGGGAGACTGACCTGCAGGAATTATATTTTATTTTATTCCTTTTGGTACTGAGGATCAAACCTAAGGCCTTGTGTTTGCCAGGCAGGCACCTAAGCCACTTAGCTAATTCCCTGTATCAACCTGCAGGATTATATCCACTGCTGGCTGCAGCCTCTGGGTGCAGGACTGGTGGGAATAGGGCAGGAGGAGGAACGGAACATCTGGACACTTAGTTCCTCAAATGTCTCCATCTTAAACCCAAGCTGTAACCTCACATTGTACAGCCTCTTCCACTTCACCTTTTCTCTCCGTGTTCTCCACACACTGCTCCTCCTCTTTTCCCCGTGAGGTACAAGAAGGGCCACGCTCCCACACTGTGACTAACCTCATTATGATATCATTTGGGTGATACCAGGCCTTGCTCACGTTTGTGAACAAAACCTCATGAGCTACCCAGTAAGAAAACCTGTATCTGGCCTTCTTTTTCCCATTTCCAGGGCATAGCTCCCTCATACCTGAGAGTATCAGAGGATTAAGGGTGTTCCTGTATGATAATGAGATAACGAGTGATGCAGAGCCCTTGTGTAACCTCCGCATAGGGACTGCTTTCAGAAAACACTAAGCTGTGATTAGAAAGCCAGAACATTCTACTTGATCCTCCAGCCACCAGCCACGAGCTGGGTGGGGGCAGAGCCTGAAGGCTGATCAGGTCAGGCTTGGCCAATTATTTCACTAAGCATGCCTATGGAAGGAAGCCTCTACAACAATACAAAGGACACCGTTCTTAGAGCTTCTGCAAAGCTGAACACGCTGAGGTGTCTGGAGGCTGCCACCTCCTGCAGGAATGCAAACTCTGAATCTCTTCAACACCACTTCCCTTAGGCGTCTCTTCCATCTGGCTGTTCATTCAAACGTTAGCAATATCTTTTATAAAACACAGCCCATGCAACACAGTTATTTACTTACATTTTGTGAATCCCTCCAATGAATCCACAGAACACCAGAAAAGGGTTATTTGAAGATGAATTGATAGCTGCTCTGTCAGAAGTACTGGCCACTACATGAGACAGGAATTGGCATCTAACTGGAGGCTGTTTTGTGAAATCGAGCCCTGAACTCTGTGGAATTTGATGCCGAGTCCAGTTAGTATCTGAACTGAGCTACAGAGGATTAGTATTGGTCCACAGCAGGATGTAATATTAAAAATACATTGAGTGGTACATGGAACAGAAAAAAATTTTTTTTAAATTAAAATTATTAGAAAACAATGAATTTCTCCTCTATTTAAAGCAGTTCATCATCAAAGTTATCCCAACAGGTTTCTGACCTATGCAGTTTGCCTCAGCTCCTAATTTATTAGTAAAGAAACTTCAGCCACAGAGTTAATAAATTTATTTATTTATTTTTTGTCTTTTTTTTGAGACAGGGTCTCACTATGCAGTTCAGGCTGGCCTTAAGCTCACTTTGTACCTCAGGCTGGTCTCAAACTCACAACAATCCTCCTGCCTCAGCCTCCCGAGTGCTGGGATTACAGGCATGAGCCACCACGCCCAGCCTAATAAATTTAGATCACACTCAAGAGATACAAAAAGCTAAGCATCAAACAGAAGGGAACAGTCAAACAAGAGGATGTGGGAATGGGTGTTACAGAGCGGTCCTACAAGGTCTGGACAGCTATGAGTCCAGACAAAAAGGCATTTCAGAAAAAAACATCTAGTGGAAACACAAGGAAAAATAAGACTGTAAAATGAGGGAAGTGCAAGTAGAAGTTTGCTGCTGCCACTAGAGAACCAGGAATGGTCCTCCCAGACATCCCAAAGATAAGCAGAAGGAAAAAGAGGGTAGTGACTAAGTAGCTAAGGTGTAGGAGTTTACCAGGAACATTGAAAATTTTACCTGATTTCCCCAAAGTCTGACCGTAACCACACAATAACTTTGATTTTAAAGGCAGCTGCATGTCAGCACATATTTGCATACATTTCCACTGCAATCATGCTTCTATTGTACATGTATTGATAGTGAATAACGCAGTTAAGCTCCTCTGTGCTAAGTGACAACTACTGATATCAAAAATCCAAGTACATAGCTTGAATGTTAGTGTGCAAAACTTTAATTTCAGACTGACATGCTTCAAAGAATATTGGTTTGGTTTGGTTTTTGGTTTGTTTTTACTCCGCAAATTTACTACAATCTTTAATGGATGTCATACATTTTGACTACAAAAAAATTAATAAAACGCATTTTCTTAATATAAGGGTTTGCACGAGCTCTCACATAATCTGCAAAATTTTGTTTTCCTAAGGTTGATCAGGTTTTTTACACAATAGCACAGTCACTAAATTTAGTGACATGTTTTGTCTTTGTTAGCAGTCTGATTTGAGAATCACACCATGTTTAACAGGAAGGGAAAATAATAGTGCAGATGATACAGACAGCAGACAGGCCTTTAAAAGCAGAGAAAATTAACTATGAAGGAGAATAGGATCTGGAATCTGATGCCCTGAAACAGATAGATGTTTCTCTTTTTTTCATGTCTGTATAAAAGATGAGAACAATATCCATCTCAGAATATCTGAGGATGATGTGAATCCACATGCATAAATTAATAAGACAGTGTCTAAAACATCATTATTAATGACATTAATACATGTATCATACAGAAAGTTTCTGGTCAGACTGATTAATATTTTTGACTCTATGATTAAAACAGCATGCTAGGAAACACTAGAAGACATCAGTCACATAATATTAATAAAATCTTACACTCACATAATTCCTCTTTATCATAAAACTATTTATGATCAGCTTGTGCAATGTTAGTTTACGGATGACCTGGAGTTCAACTTTTCTTGAGTAAATTTCAATGTATTTGTTGCCATTTGTTAACATGAGCAATTCAAATGGTAAAAATAAATTTTTGGTTATAGTGGTAAGCAATGCTAAAGGTTGGAGGATCTAAACATTTAAAAAAATGTGGAAAGCCATTCATACTGGGGAGCTAATTCTTCTAACTCTATGTTCTGACAATACTTTTTGAAAAGTCATAAAAGGTCTTTCATAATTTCTTTCAGACTTTTGTTGCCTTCTTGGTAAAACAACAAAAAAATATTTAAATACACTAAAGAGGTAAAACTTACTGGATTTAGTAAAATGTATTTTCTCTGCTTTTATTTGTGCAGATAAGACACAATTTTTTAGAATCATCTGTGTCCACCCTTGTAAAATAACAGCATTCTGCAACTGGTTTTATATTCATACTGCTAAAATAAGCAATGGCTAGGGGAAAGCAAATAGAAGTCTGCAATGATCCAAGTTTTGTCTATGTGATCAATTAAATGCTTCAAATAATTGTATGTTTATATCTCCACATTCATATTAAAAGTTAAAAAAAGTTATTTAACTGAAATGATACACCAAAATGAATTCTTAAAAAAAAATCAAAACTCCAATTATAAGAATTAGAACAAGGCAATCAACAAATAATTTTTAGCTATATCATTAATCTGGAATTTCACAATTCCAAGGAATAAAAACAATACAAAGGCTCTTGGCACATACTTTTCTAGCATACAGGGAAAACATGTCTAATTAATTAGCTTTTTTAGATTAACTCTGAATCTATTTATTATTTTATTCAAGACAATTGTCTGTATAAACATGGGCATCTTAGATCTTTATCAATAAGAGTATTTTATTGTTTTCATCCTATTATTTTATCAAATGCATCCAACAAGAACACATATCGAGTACCAGCCACTTAAGTGACATGGATCTATTAATGTGTAATAATTCTCTTTTCTCACAGGATGTTATACTAAAACATCTGAAACTAGCATGTTTTTCAAATGCAGTTGAATATTGGCAATGACAAAGCTAACCTGTATGTCTAGTTTCTAGTATATGTATGCTCAGTTGCTTAGGGATGATTGCCTAAGTAATATCATCATACATGGGCACTTACAGTTACTTTAAAATGTCTTTTATACATTATATATAAATATTGTAATATACATATACATACATATATATATATATATATATATATATATATATATATATATATATATATATTTATCACACTATGCTGATTGGACTTGTAGTGATCCTACTGTTTCAGCCTCCCCAGCACTGGGATTACAGGCCCATGCCATCATGCCTAATCTCAGTCACTGACTCAGGGCACCTGGATGTGGGGCTAAATATTACATCTTGAACCTAAAATAGTTTCATGAAATTCCTCTTATTTATGAACAATTTATAATCTAAATAATTGAAGTTACAATTTAGTTTTTCAAATATTAAATTTACTTTAGCTAATGTATAAATCAAAAATTATGTATCTGTATATGGTACCATAAAGTATGGATATATCTATATCTATATATATATATAGATAGATAGATAGATATATCACTGTTTAAATCAGATTAAAATATTTATTTTCTCATGTTGTTGACTTTTAAGAGAAAATTTGCATTACTGCTAGCTAATATTTAATAGTGGAAAATTTTTAATAATTAGACTGCTTATGAAAGCTAGAACATTGTTTAATATTAAGGAATAAAGAGGAAAATATGGTTGGTGAAAAATATAGAAAAATATTCTATTATACAGTATGTGTTTAGGATTAATAAATTGAAATAATGACCTATATAATCAACAAAATACTAAAAAATTGAAGCATAATATATTTTATACTGATTTCTGCTATAGTCAATATGATCTTCATGAGATTCATTAGAAATGCAATGAAAATTCTTAAGTCTTCTGTTGCATTCTCATATATGAATGAGAATTAAAATAATTAATAATTTATTAATAATTCTATACCTTTAAAAGAACAGCCAAAAAGATTAGAAAAGGTACATCTACCAACTAATTAAATTCTAGAGACCCTTAAAAGTTTGTAATATTGTCTTAATGTGTTTGATCCTGTTTGAAAATGGACATGAAATGAACTGTTTTGTTTTTATCTGAGTCACATAAATTTTTTCAAAGAGCAAAGGGAAGATAGATACTTTGGCAGTGTGAAGAAAACTGCGGTAACACAGCTGAATTAGCTTTGACAATATCAACATTGATTCCACTATGACTTGTTAAAGCCACTGATGGCTTTCTGGATTTTAGATTTTTGCATGTGTTTTTTCACATGTATTTATAATTGATGATCAATGTTTAGTAAAACCATTATTTCCAGTATAATATTACTTTTTCAAAAGATGAAAGTAAACTCAGAAATTATTTGGATGTGGCTATTGTGAAAACTCTTTTGTACTATTATCAATCTATTTTTACATTATATATAATAAGCTAAATATTATCAGATTTAGATCTTGTGTAGTTGGAAAATCTTGGTAAGTTTTGAGGGTAGAACTCATAAAAATAGTGATTTAGGGGACAAGACATTTTTCTACTCATACTGGAATTAGTAAAGCTTAAAGTATAATTAAAACTATTAAATTATAAATACAACAAGAAATATTTGACAATATGAGCTTAATCTGTCTCCCAATATAACACAGCAAACAATACTCAGGTCCGCCAAGCAGTAAGAAACATTTGCTGGGAGTAACAATCATTTCCTTGACTTAAGCAGTTACCCTGTTTAAAAAACTAGAACTGCTTTCATGTGTTTCAGTAATTCTACATCTCTTGCTTGAAAAATCTTCATACTCAATTTTTGCTATTTGTTCATTTGGATTCTCATGTTTCCTGTGAAAGAACACCTGCATGTCATAGCTGTTTCATGAAGTCACCAGAATGATGTCAGAAAATTTTATTTAGCCCAATAGACTATACATTTATGAAATTATATTTTATCAACAAATTATAGACTAAATGTAATTTCACATTCTGTATTACTTCTATGATCTCACTGACCCATTTCTACTTTAACTGCGTTCTTTACCCATTCCTCACCCTTATTTGAGGAGAGTGACTACATATACCCATTACCTGTCATGATGATTGGTTTCAAGCAGAGACAATAGAATATTGTGCTTTTTTTTAATTTTTGAAAATATTTATTTATTTATTTATTTATTTATTTATTTATTTATTTATTTATTTAGTACAGGGTCTTACTACACAGTTCAGACTCATGGTGATCGTCCTCTCTCAGCCTTCCTAGTACTGGGACTACAGGCATGCACCACCATCCGCCAGCATGTCATGTGCTGCTGGAGACTGAACCTGGGTCCATGCACTAGCCAGGCAGGTGCTTACACCACTTCCCGAGCCCTGCAGAGCATTTATGGTATGAATTCATAGGTTTGAAATGAGTGAAAATGCAGTGGGAATGCATGATGGTCTATCAGAACAGTTCATGTGGATAGAATTAGGGGAAAGATTTTCTGGCATGCAATTAAATAAGACTTTTTATTGGATTGAAACATATCACTGCAACAATATTGAAGCATGATAAATTTTATGATATCTTTTATTTTTTCCTGAGAAAAACAGAATGGTTCATAAAAGGGTAATAGTTACAAAATACAAGGGGCAATCTCAGTAAGGATTTTTCAAGTGTTTGAACAAGAGGATAGATGAGTTTAATTTATTAATTCAAATGAATAAAACTAATGATAAAATATTCATTGTATTTAACAATTTTATAAGCGTTATACGTAAGACATTGGACTAGCATTTATATCATACCTGCTATATCTTTCATTATGATACATGCAAGCAGTGACTTGTCAAAATAAAAAAAATCTATGAATCTATTTCTACTTACTTCCAAATACCTTCTCTAATTTAAAAAAAAATGCTAAATCGATATCGCAGATTTTCAAAAACCTGACATCGTTTTTAAAAAAGGTAAACAAGTAATTGCAGTTCACCCTGTGGGAAGATTAAAGTCAACTCCTGGTTACCTAGGAAATAACTGAACAGTACTACCTAATATTTTAGCATTTGTAGAAATTTCTCATTGCACATAACAGAGCAGCATAAACAGAAGAGTATAAGTCTGTTTATTTAATATTTTAAAAGAGAAAAGCTATTTTATGATTTTAAGAATTTGTTAAATTTAAGAACAAAATGTAATACTTCTGAAAATCTATGAAAATCACTACACATTCTTCTACTTAAAACTGCTTATGGGGCCAGGGATATAGCTCAGTGGAATAGCTGCCTGTCTGCAAAGTGCAAGGACCAGAGAGTTTAATCCCTGGTACCATTTAAAAAAAAAAGAAAGAAAGAAAAAAAGTACCTGCTTAAATTACATTTGTTTTATAATCAATTGAAATAAAAAATACTGTAACATTTTTATACATTGAGCAATTACTTCACTCATTGTAGAATGTTTCATTTTGCTTTTGAAAGTATCTAAGAAGAGCTAAAACAGACACACTTGTTCTATTTTGTATTTGTTTTGTGTGGGTTTGCTGTTTTGAATTACATAGAGTAATACATTTAATGCTTTTACATCTCTTCTTTGTGTACTTTTAAATTATCATTTAAGTTAATCACATTTTTAGAAAGAAAACCTTATCTGTAATGTTTAGTTGACATATAATGTCAATTATAGTCATGGGACATTCATTTTTTATTATGTTTTATTCATTTGTACCTTATTATATGACATTTATTCACATCATATAATACAGTAAGATCTGATTAAAGATGAATGTATCATGAAGAGAGTAAAATATATCTTAAATTGATAAATAACCAGTTAAAATATCAAAAATAATATTTTCTACCCTTAAGGCCACTTAAGATACAATATTTATAAATATCCAGAAAAAATAAGATCTTCTCACAGACACAAACAAAAATGTAAATTACAAGAAAAAGCGTAAGAGCTTTTTAAGGAAAGTTATTGGAAATGTATTCCTCAAAACATATCTTTCCCGAGTCTGTAACTCAGAAAATAGGTTAGAACCTTAGTATTTCCTTCAAAACCTTCTGATCTGATTGTGCAGTCTGTTCAATCACTTTGTGCGATAAAGTGTAATTATTAGAAATCTAATTCATGGGGCTAGGGAGACAGCTCAGTGGAATAAGCGCTTGCCTGAAAAGCTCAAGGGCCTGAGTTCAATCCCCAGTTCTTCAAAAAGAAAAAAAAAAAAGAAAGAAAGAAATCTGATTCATTTCTTACAGTGCTGATTTATTAAGGAGCATTTCCTAGAAATAGATGAAATTGTATTTTTCAACTCTTTCAGAAATCCTTTCATACCAAATAAGTAATGTGATCCTTAAATTTAAGTGCCATTTGATAATATTGATTTTTAATGTGTATGAATTCAAATGACAGAAATACAAGAAATTTTTTAAATTATTGTGTAAAGACACATGTACCAATGTTTTTACATTATCAGTCTTTAAATATTTCATCTAGAAGATACAAATCAGGAAGAACACATAAACTTGAGAATAAGGAGCATCTAGAGTGACCTGTCCCATGAAGGTGACATGTGCCCTTCATCACCAAGAGCCACTCTTAATCTGAGATATTAAGCCATCTTCAGTGTGACTCCGAATGTAACACAGGCAAAGCTACAAGAAGCATACTGGCATATGGTAGTAATGTCTACTGTTAGAAATATTTATGTAGTGCAGTCTTTATATTCAAAGGTCTTACATGCCTTTAAATTTGCACAAGGTAGAATCATAAGAATTGTCCAGGTCAGCCTGGGCACAGCCAGGTGGTCAGCTGCAAGGAGGATTGCCTGCTGGTATGAGGGACATGGAGCTGCAGTTCAGAACAGGGCTGAAAGCCCCAGGCTGAATTCTTCAGCTGGTGCTTTATTCTTTCCCACTGTCTTAGCTTTATTCTACGTTCATGAATCCACACAGCGCTGACCCAGACTTATGAGAAGCACACTGGGATCTTTTTCCATTGATGGTTCACATGACAACCTCAGTTTCGTTGCCTGGATTTACCCAGTCATGTAGAGGAGTGTCTGGCTTTCCTGGCAGGACTACTGATTGGAAATAATCATGTGGAAACAGCTATTATATGACTTGCAAGTAACGATGCATTCCAGGTATCATTTTTGTCTTTTGTAAAATAGATAAAGTAATAGGGATTTAGCCAGTGCATTTTTTTTTTGGTGAGGGAACAATCAAGCTATTCATTATTTTCCATCATCTCCCAAATTCTAACTCTTGGCTAGACTTTGTAAGAATTATCCAAGCCTAGTAACATTTCTCCTACAATGTTCCAGATTATAGGGAATTACTGCTTTGGTAGAAATGAAGGATTTATTCAACAAATAGATGTAATGGAGTCGCTGACCTCAGAAACCCCTCACCTCCCTGGAGTCCTATGAAAGCAACACTTACAGATAGAAGCTTGCAGTGGAGAAGAAGTGAATTGTGGCTGAAGATTAACACTTAGGCTATTACTTTAAATCACAGTTTAGAAGCTGAGAAGCAATGGCTAATGAGAAATAATATTTCAGTTGCTATAAACAAATGAAAGTGTTACTGCTGAAACTATGGTTTTAAATTAATTTTCACAATGCCAGGGAAACTGAAACGCAATGTAACCATCATAACATCTAATAAAACTTATTCAGCAACTGTCGAGGATACACCACTAGAAAGTTTTGCATATTCAGTTTAAGTAAATTGAGCTGGACGAAGCCAATCAATATTTATTTCAAAGGCTTTCACGGTGTAAGGTTTTTGGCTGCGGTTTTACTTCACTTTATTCTAAAGGGCCCAAGAGAAACATTATCCTTCAGTCAAGTACACAGCCCTTGCATGCTATAAAGATTTTTGTCATTGTACTTGCCACAATAAACTAAAGATAGAGAAAGTGGTCAGCATCATTAGTTGCATACAAAATCTCTTCATAAATTAAATATATATAGATACATAGATAGAAATGTATACATTTAAGGTGAGATCTCTACACAGAAGGAGAACTTGTCTCAGCCACATAAAGGACTCAGAGTATATATTTGGAGTATATTGGAAAATACTCAAATCTATCTTATCGTTCGTGAAGAAGTTAAATTATTATACTTCTTTCTTCTAGTGTATTGGGGCTCAAACTGCAATTATAGGCACTGGATTTAAAAACGCTTTTCATAATGATCTCATATACATATTTTCTAATAAATAGTTGAATTAAAAGGTTTTGAAGAAGCACACATCATCTTGACGCCCCGTAATAAAGTATCTGAGAGCATGCAGCCCAGGAAGAAGGAATCGCAGCAAGGCCGGCAGCAGAGCGCGGGCCCAGCGCCTCGAGCTGTGCTCTGTGGAGCAGCGCTGCTGCCTTCATGTCCCTCAGTGCAGACAGGTCTCTACCAGCTAGCCCTTCACATTGGCTTGAGGAAACATTAGTTATGGCTGAGCACTCTGATCTCCCTGCTCCATCTGGACAACTTAATGAGCGGTCTCCTCTTTGAGGACCAGATGAGACAGTGCATGTGAAATCACCTGGAAGAGCAGGACACACTTCATGAATGCAAAGTATTATTATTTTATACCAGTAATTAGTGCTTTTAATAATAAAGAAGTGTCACTTTACAAGCTAATGTATGAGTGGTAGTTCTTTAGAAATGACCTCTAATCAGTTGGGCTCATATCTGGAAGTAATACAATTCCAGTCACTTCCTCCTACATTTTAGATGGAAATTTGAGATTATATATATATATATATATATATATATATATATATATGATATATTGATCTAAAACAATATGTTGTTTGTATTTTTTCACTGCATGTTATCTGGGATATCAGATAATTTATAAAACAAACCTTGAGAATTGTATAACATAACAGCTATATAAAACTAAATATAAATAATGTTGTGGAAATACAGTAGAGATCACATTTAAATTTTTTTTCTTCTTAATCCAATTTACTTTCTTATAAAAACTACAAAGTTTTTTCAATAATGAGTTCATTTGGAACTTAGATGGTGTGTGTCTGTTCTGCTACTTGAATATATGCCTGTCCTTTGTCGTGAAGTTCTCAGTACTAATGCGATTGTTATTTATGTGGTTGATATCTTAATACAACAATGTATTTTATTTTCATCTATTTAACATGTAATTTTTAAGAAAAATTTATCACACTAATTTGAATAAAGCAGGATCATTGATGTATTGCGCTTTTAGGGTTTTTGCAGTCATGACTAATAAATTCCATAATTAAAACAGAAAGAATGAGCTAAATATATGGGGCAGGAATAACTTTTAGTATCAATTAACAAAAATACGTTTATGAAGATTTTGATTTGTTAAAAGTAGGACCATGGCAGTCCATGGATATAGCTCCATGGTGTAAGCACCTGCCTGGCAAGTGCAAGTTCCTGAATTCAACCACTATAAACAAACAAACAAATAAATAAACAGTAGGACCTGGTATAAATTCATTTATATAATTAATCAAGATTGTAAAAAAAAAGTTATCGAACAGTGGTAAAAGAATGTTAAAACCCAGATGTCTAATGAAGTACACAGTAAATAAAATGAAAATTTCAGAACATTAACAAATCAATATATACAATAATACGTACTGAATTTTTGCCTTTCAGAATTGGCTTGATATTTCAACATTCTGTCATTTTAATTGATTTCAACATAGTACTGTATCTAAGAGTCCTACTACATGGAAGATAGATTTGAAGTAATAAGAAAATATACTTTAAAAACTGTATTAGTAATACTCTTTAAATGTCATGTTCTAACATTTGCATAATAAAATTAAACTTATTTAGCAAGAAATGATTACATGGCAACACTAATATTTTTATTCGTTCAAAAAGGTAAACTTTCATCTACATTAGAAAACAAGAATGATGAAGAAAATGAAACAAGGAATGCATTAAATATAACAGAATGAAGAGAAATTAAATGGTGTTAATTTGATTTCCAAGAAAGTATTTTGGTCTAGACACATACAGAAAAGTTTTCTATTTCAAAAATTAATAGAAGTTTATCAGAATACTTGGCTTCCTGAGCCCGCCCCAAAGCCAAGCACATTTGGATTCATAGTTCTAAATTACTGAATCATCTAATGGTATTTTCGACTTCCAACATTCCTTTAAAAGCATGCGCCTATTCTGCATCTTACCCCAGAGTATTTCCCTTCACACTACCAGCAGGTGGCGAGTGTGCTTCTGACATCAGAGCCCCAGCACGAGTTGCTCTGTGGTTAAGAGCGACCACACCAATGGCCTTGGGAACCCACAGAGCACTGATGGAGCAGGCCTATAGGGAGCCGGGGCGCGGGGCCCCAGTCCTCAGTTCTGTGTGCGATATCTCATGTCTCTCTTTCTGGCAGAGTTCTGCTTTGCTTCCCAGCTTTCAGGAGCTCAGCAGCTGTGCTCCACCTTGGGGGCTTGGCCTTGCAGTCCGCTCACCAGGAGGGTGGCTCTTCGAAACTTGAGCTAACTTAGACCTTGCCTTCTTTAAATTGTGGGTGTCAGGTCTTGTGTAGAGTGTCAGGAAAGCTGATGTACCTGTCATGCACTTGCTCCTTAAGATGTATCCCATCATCAGCTCCACAATCTACCTTTCGACATGTTCTTATTTTTCAAGTGCTTGACTTTTGTTCATGCTTTACAGTGGTTGTAATCTGATACTGATAGGCCTCAATAAAATTGTTACTGCATTTTTGTCAATTTCAAGAGTCTGTTAAATCTATTACATCTATAATTAAACACCTGGTTGCTCAGGAACTCAATTCCAAATAATAAAAATGGTGTAATTTCAGTATCACATTTTCTTTCCTACATATTCAAAATTTATGCCATACCTCTCATCTTAGATAGGAGTAGCCATAAAAGTTTATGAATTTACATTCTGATACATAAAACTAGAGACAAATTATGAAACATAGATGTGTTTATCATCCAAACAAACTCTTCCGGGTCTTTGAAATGTATCTTTGCAAACTGAGATACTTAACAGAATTTTGAACCACCTCAATCTTCACTGACTTTGTCCCAGTGTTGTACTGAACTTGAAGGGTTTGCTGTTTGGACCTGTCCCCAATCACTTATCTTGTCATGTTAATCACCTCTAAAGTAGAGTCCATTAACCTAGCCTGAGAAGATTGACTATGTTATTGATGTTGACCTAATTAAATATTTTATGAGCAATAACCATTATACTTGAAGCTGAGATAGGATAGCACTAATATACATTTTGATACAGTAATATCCATGACCTTTAAATATAGTTTTCATCAACTAAAATAAACAGGGTTCTATCACAGTTAGATTTTTGTCAAGTTGCAGCATTTTTCTTACTAGTAATAACTTATTAAGCTAAGAAACAAGCATGTTATATGCATAAGCCTAGAGAAAAATAATTCTCATACAAACACTTCTGAAAAAAAAGAAAGAAAAGAAAGTTAATTAATATAGCAAAAAACACTTCTGTAATCCCAGCATCTGGTAGGCTGAGACAGAAGGATTATAAATTTGTGGCAAGTAATTGACTCTGAGAGACCTCATTTCAGAAGTTTAATTTTACAAAAAGAGGGTGATATGAGTGTCTTATGCTAAATACTCATTATTAAATTAAAACAAAAAGTAAGCATAAACATTACTAAAATATCATTTATTATCACATTACCTTATCATTTGTCATTACATTACATTAAGTGTGCAGCAAAATAAATTTCACTATCATCTTTTTTGTTTATTTTTGGCAGAACTGGGGATTGAACTCAGACCCTTGCACTTGCCAGGGAAGCACTTATTCCACTGAGCCATTTCCCTGGCCCCAAACACTGTCATCTTAATGTCACTCACAGCTCATGAATGACTGTAAAACAGGTGGCATCAAAGAGAAAGAGCACAAAATTTCTAATAAAATAGTATCATGAGATTATTTGAGAAAACTTATTTTATTGGCATTGTAAAATTACTTTTTGCGGAATGTACTCTTTAAATATTCTAAATTATTAATCCTAAACTCAAATGTTTAAGGTGACTGATCCTTGAATATTCTGAAATATATCACCATCTAATAAATTTCAATGTGCATGGAGAGACTTGATGGACACAATATCAGTATCTCATAAAAAATGACATTCTGAATATTTTGAATTGACTTCAATATAAAAATAGATGTTTTTGTCTTTTAAAATAATTTTTGAAGATACAGTGTTTATCAACAAATCAACATTTGCTTTACAAGAGTATCACAGAAGCAATTTTGTCACCAATTCCGGAAAGCTCTTCTAACAAAATGATGTTTTTCTAATAGAATGTTATTTGTTTATTTTTCTGTTTTTAGGGCAGAGTCTACAGAGTATTCACGGTCCCACTACTCATATTGGACTCATAGTGATTCTCCTATTTACAGCCTCCGAAGAGCTGGGATTACAGGCATGTGCCACGAGGCATAGTCCCAATCACCTTTTATGGGTGCCCTGTGGGCGGGGCCAGCACTGTACACCAGGGATCAAACCCGTCCTCTATGTTCTGCCTAAGCAGGCACTTGAGTCCGCTGGGCTATCAGGCCGGCCCTTTCTAATGGAATTTTTAATGAACAATCGCTGCATTTTGTCTTAATAACTTGTCTTTAAACATCAAACTACTAACATGTGGTATATGAGCTATATTTGGTAGGAAATTTGTTAAAAAAATAAAGTTCATCATAAATCTAAATTTAAAAAGCTAAATTACAAAGAACCTTTGCTCAGCAGATTTTATTACTAGATTTTAATATAATAGCATTGCCTATCATTTTATAAGCTCTAGCTTGTTATTAAAACATCTGAAATGTCCAGAATAAAATCTCTGTTTATGTTTCACAAACAGAAATTACATCTGCAGACAACAGTAGTGTCAAATTGGGTCACTGATGGGCAAGTAAAAAGCACTGTCCTTGACCTACGTGCAAGTTTTGAGGCATGCAGTCACACAAAGTTCTCCTTGATACTCGCAATACTCACGTGCCCAAGGCTGAGCAGCTTCTGTGCATGCAGCCTGCCACTCAGTGTGGACCCCCTGGAGCCCATTTACATCTGTGCAGGAGCCAGCATTCAACTTGTTGAGGTGGCAAGCTGTTGTCATTGCATCTGCTTTGTTTTGTTTCTCTGTACTTACCCACAGGACACTACTAAAAATCCCTATCATGCCATCCATGAATCCTGCTTTTAAACTTGACTTACTCACCTATAAGAAAAAAGAGAAAAAGAAGATAGAGTTAGTATTAAAATGATCAATATTTCACAGAAACTATCATGATAAAAAAAGAGATGTTTCTACTGCTTTGTATTTTGATAGTTATAATGTAGTTGTATAAAGTCAACTGTACTGGAAAATACTACAGCATCAAAATTTTAGGAAGGCATTTGTTTTCTATGTCAGCATACTTAATAAGCTTAGCAGTAAATAATTCAGCTACTTAGACAAACTATTTCAATGTTACAAGCACATTACAGGAAATAATATTTTATTAGATTATCTCATTTAAAATGTTTACATTTGGTATTTGTTCACTGTCATCTAAGCTGTTCTCTGCTAGGTGACTTCTCCCTGTGGGCCTTTTCCTACATTCAGAGAACTCAGAGGAAAGACAAGGTACCCCAGGTGATGCAGAAACTTCTCCTCCCCAGCCTCTGGGGCTAACCCAGGATCAGCTGCTCTCCCTCTGTGGTCTGAGACTGCTCTGTTCCCTTCCCAAGTCTTTCCATACCATCTCCTATTGCCAGTAACCAGCATTAGAATGAAGAGGATGTGTCAAAGCAAGACTAAGAAGAGATGATTTAACAATAGGAAAATGTAGTCTAGAAATTATTAATTTATTGTCCACTTATTAAAACTAAGATTCTGAAGACCTGAAGGTGCAGCTCAGAGGTATGGATTTGCCTGGCATGCGTCAGATGCTGGGTTTTATAGCAATCATTGCCAAAATGGGAATAGACTATTAAAATTAAAACTTCATTCCCTCACATGATACCTAATTAACAAAATGACAGATTTTAAAGTTTAATTCTGAGGAATTAGAAAATCATGTCCCACACATTAGAATTAAAAACAATGTTACAGTATTTGATTCAATTTCCAGTGACAATGCACATTAGAACTAACACATGCACTGTCTCAACTACCGATGTTGCTAAGCCAGGTGCAGAGACTTTCAAAAGTGCTCTGGCTGTTAACTCTCAGAAGAGCTTTACAAAAGGAGTATTCAGCTCCCTTTCTTTCAACTGTTTCTCCGTTTTGTCTCCTGAGCAACAGTAACAGTAAATAGTAGAACTTCTCTTAGAGCACAAGGTGTTTGCCTAAACGATATAATAAAATTTTCAATGACAACTTTTTCATTGGAAAATATAGGAAAACCGGTATAAATTATACAAAATCAATCACTTTCCAAACAAGTGAGCACCAAAAACTAGGATTTTATCCTGTGTATTAATGACTAGGATTTTCAAGAGCTAGGAATACAAATCATGTTTCCATATCCCCTTTAAATAATCAGCTTCATTAAAATTCATACTATATTTCGTATAAAATCTGACCAAAGAGAAGGAAAGAATGAATTAAGATGCTGTGCAATGTTTATTAGAATTTTGCATAGAATAAATGATGTAATTCAGTGTTGACTTTCAATTATATTAGAAAAGTTTAGTTTGAGTAATTTATAGACATCTAGCTATACAATAGTTCTTATGGGCTGGGAATATAGTTCAGCAACTTAAGCAGCTGCCTGGTAAGGACCGGGTCCTGAATTTGATCCTCAGTTCTGCAAAAAGCAAAAACAAAGCCAAAAAAAAAAACAAATCTTCTTATGTCTAATCAATTTTTTACATTATCTGTAGAAACAAAAATTATCAATACTATGAGATAATATAGATAAGTAATCAAATATTCATATTTGTAAATTAGGATTGCACTATAAATTAAGCAATAAATTAAGTTTATTTTTTGCTTTTATTTTTGACATCACTTTTAATGTACATGCCCCTGAAACAGGGTATTACAGGGTATATTTTAAATGTATTTCTATGGGTTGGGAGATAGCTCAGGGGTGAGAGTGCCTGCCTGACAAGTGCAAGGCCCCAAGTTCGATCACCGGTACTGCACGCCAAGCCATCCCAGAACCAGGCCTGGTGGCAAACTCCTGTCATCCCCCTACTGGGGATGCTGAGACAGGAGGATCACTGTGAGTCTGAACTATGCAGTGATACCTTATATCAAATAGATAGATAGATAGATAGATAGATAGATAGATAGATAGATAGATAAACAGATGATAGATAGATAGATAGATAGATAGATAGATAGATAGATAGACAGATAGATAGACAGACAGATTAGATAGATAGATGATAGATAGATGATAGAGAGAGAGAGAGAGAGAGAGATAAATGTGTTTCTATGACAATTGAAATCTAATCAATACTCCTTAGCAGCACCCCTTTAGTGCTTAGCTCTGAGATGTGTTGGTCCAAGTTGGAACATTCATCTTGAAATAGTACAGTATTTATGCAGCCTTCAGAGAATTATTTAATAGTTCCAAGTTGTAGAGGGCCTAAAATCAATACTAAAAAAATACAACTTACCAAATATGGGTTAACAAATATTAAAATTATTGTTCTCTTGTTATAGAAATTGTTGTATTACTCTAACAAACACTGTCTGAAAAACAACTTGAGACTAGATTCTATGCTAATGTCTGGAAATGCTTAGAGACCAGTGTATAGTTTTAGATGCTTAGTCTTACTAAAAGATTAAGAACTCAGACAGGGTTATCTGTTCCATTTAATACTACAGGCCTTCCTGCTAGATATTCCTGCTCTAGTTGAGGTCACTGCTCGTATAAACACCAGCACATTAATGTCATTTCTCACACAGAAACCATCAATACCTTAAAATATATTAAGATTAAGGTGGATGAACCAAAAACAGGAGGGAAGCTCCTATTGTACTGTAGCTGTCTACGTACATAGGGATTTGATTTACACACTTTCCAGTGAGGTACACAATAGAGCAATGTTTTTAATAAAATACATTTCAGGGCTGGGGAGATAGCTCAGTAGAATAAGTGCTTGCCTGGCAAGCACAAGGTCCTAAGTTGAATCCCGGGTACTGCCAATATATATATATATATATATATATATATATATATATATATATATATATATATATATATATATATATTTCAACTACAATTTCTTTCTCTGACTCAAACTAATTTATAAAAATGATGAAATGGCAATCAACACTAATCTACTTTTATCCATTCAATTAACTGCTAGCCCACCTGTTCTTTATTTTATTTTTTTAGTTTTTGTTTTGTTTTTTATTGGCAGAACCAGGGATTGAACTCAGGCCCTTGAGCTTGCCAGGGAAGTGCTTATGACACTGAGCCATCTCCCTGGCCCCCCAACTTGTTCTTTAAAATGAACCATAGAAAACATGCAAGTGAAACTTTCATATGTAATTGTCTATATACAAAAATATCTGCAGCAAAACTACTTTACCCAAAATCTATTAGTCAATCTTCTGTTTGCTTATTTTTACTTTATTTTCTTTGCTATGTCTAGAATGCATTTCTCTTTTTCTTTGCTTTTTACGCTGTCTGTCTCTTTCTCTTTCTCGCTTTTAGTCTCTGTCTCTCTGTGTCCCTGTCCCTGTCTCTGTGTGTCTCTCTCTGTCTGTCTGTTGTTGTGAGAGACAGAGAACTGTCCTCAGTGGCTCACATGCTACACAAGTGTTCTATTCTTCAGCTTCAGTGTGAAATTAGAATACACTCCTTAATCCCTCCCCCAATTATAGTCTACTACTGCACAATTGAGTAATATCAATAAGCCTGTCAATTAATATGAGCATATCTAAAAAGCTCTGAGATGAGGAAAGTGATTTTTTTGGAGGGTGGAGAACAATGTGGGAGGGAAGTTGGAACAGATGAAAAATTAGTTAAGGAAATTCTGAAAAATACATATTTATACCTTCTACAAGCCCTTGTGAATAGCATCCTCTATCCTGAGAAAAGTTGAAATGAAAACTTATAGTCTTCCCTATGCCAGACAGATTTCACAGGGACAAGAAGAGGGTAGAAATAGCATTTGATGCAATAGGAAACCTTAAAATAATTGGAGACTAGAAGCTGAGCATGTATCAAAGTGCCAAGAGAAGCTAGTCAGGAGAGGAGCTTCCAGCGTGACTGCCAAAATGATGAACATTTAAAGACACATTACCTTCTTTTACATCATTAATTACCAATCAGAAATGAGCCATAAAATAAAGACTGAAGATGGCTTGAAATGGGCTTTCAAAGGTATAAACACAAAAAGAAGGCAGAGTAAAAATATCTGTAGGCCAGAGAGATAGCTCAGTCGTATAAGTGCCTGCCTGGCAAGCACAAGGACCAGAGTTCGATCCCCAGTACCACACACCTTTCTGGCCCAGCGCTGATCGAGCCACTGAAGGGGAGCATGCCTGTAATCCCAGTGCAGGAGAGGCTGAGACAGGAGGTTCACTGTGAGTCTGAGCCATGTAGCAACATGTTGTATCACAGAGAGAGAGAGAGAGAGAGAGAGAGAGAGAGAGAGAGAGAGAGAATGATTAAAAAGAAAATCTGTGAAGTGATATAAAAAAACTTAGACTTGTATAAATGAGGTGAAATGTAGAAACATTATACTTAAAATGTTAAATGTAAAAACACTACAATTAAAATGTCTTACATACTGAAGAAAAAAAATTTTAATTTTTCTTTGTAGCAGGGATTGAATTCAGGAGCAGGTGCTTATGCCACTGAGCTATCTCCCCAGCCCTTCTTATATACTTAGAATGCAACTACAATTACAGTCTAAAAGTAATTTCTTAAAAAAATTATATATATATATATTTTTGTTGTTGTTGTTGTTGTTGTTCGTGCAGGGTCTCACTATGCGGCTCGAACTCATAGTGATCCTCCTGTTTTCAGCCTCTTTAGCATCGGAGTTACAGGCGCGTCCCACCACACCCAGACTTTATTGTCAGCTCAGATCACGTGGGGGCAGTGCCACAGTGGCATGTGGTGCCAGGAATTGAACTCCAGCCCCTGGGCTTGCTTAAGCAGGTGCTTAATCCACGGAACTATCTCTCTATCCTTTATATTTCCAAACATACAGTAACACCAAAATCAATTTATTTGTCAAGTCCAAAAATTAAAAAAAAAAAATCAGTTATATGTACTGTTCTCAATAGTACATTCCTATTGTACTTTTATGTTTTGTAACTTAACATTCATAAAATAAATACATTTTCCATCAAAATACAAATTAACTCTTTCTATCAATTTTAGAGGCACATTATAGGAGATTTTCCGATGTTCAACAGAATTCGTATGTAATAAGAATTTTAGGTTAAAGTACAATCTTGGTAACCAATTCAAAAATTTCAAATCATGAACATCACAGATGGCTAAATTTCTCTCTAACTTCAAAAATGTGTGACAGAGCTGGTCAAATGTTAGTGTAAGAGAATTACTTTTGTTAGGACATACTGAACCTTAGTACAGTAGGAGTAGCAAATGTCACCTAACTCAAAGGATGAAATCAAACTCAGGTTTTAAATTCTGAGACTTGCCCTCTGTCTCCTTTTATCAGATTAAAATGTAAGACAAAATCTAATGATACGTGGATGAGAAGAGAGGCAGAACTGAGAGAGTCCAAAGAAAAGAGGAGAGGAAAAAGGAGAAAGGTGAAGAGAAAGAGAAAAAGGAAGAGCAACAAGAGGAGGAGGAGAAAGAAGAAAATAATGCAGATCAAAGAGTAGTGTTTCAGAAGGCATGGAGTGGTGTTTCACCCATGTCCGGCTCACCACAGGAGTTCTGTCATGTAAGCTTTAGACATACATTGTCATATTTTGTAAGGAAATTTAAAATCACTTTCCATCTGTGAAGTTAGAAGTTTAATATTTTGTGAACATAGCTGTACTGACACAAAACTGAACCTGTAGTTCTTGAAGAATATCCTATCTCATATAGTAAACATGTAGCTCATGTGCATCACAAAAAGTAACTTGTATTTACTACACATTCTATTTTATAGTTTCATAGCTTACAAAGTATTTAATCCATGTATCATCTTATTTAACTATCATAGACAGTGAAATGGGGATTGTAATTATCCCCTACATAGACCTGAGTGAATTGAAATTTGGAGATTAAGAGACTTATTTATGTACATCCAATGTGTCATAGATATGGATTTTCAGACTCTCAGTTTCAAATTCTACTAACTTTCTTCTATATTATGCTACTCCTTTAACACACTTATAGGCATTTCATCTCAATATATAAGTGTTTTAAGTAAAGATAAAGAAAAGTTGAAATGCTATATATTAGAAGGGAGAACAATGCAGGGATTAAATTTTAAGCTGAAGGGCTCTGTGACCAAAGTTCAAGTCCTTACTCCACAGTGGAACTCTCTGTGGAAACTTGAGAAATATTAATTTCTGCATAATTCAAATACCTTGTTTTAATATTTATTTATTTAATAAATAGGAAAAATACTACTTTTTAAGTTGGGTAGTAAATTTGATGATTAACTGAAATAATCCATGAAAATTTCAGAAATGCGCTTGGGATAAATAAGTGGTGAATAAATGCTAGCAGATACTAACTGCTCATTAGGTTGATTACAGTGGCAATAGTGCTTGCTATGTTTGTAAAAATAAGTATGTGTTACAGTGGGTACATATTTCTACTATTTAAACAGTATTTTGAATCATCTGTTATAGGAGAACTTGATTAGTAATAGATGGTCTAAGAAATTTTTGTAATTTGCGTTATGATATATCTTTTGCAACATGCCAGAATCCCGTAATACAATCAGCAGTATTTTTTCAGAACAAAAGTTTTCCTTGGCTGCAGAGATAGCTCCGTGGCATAAGTGCCTCCATGGTAAGCACAAGGTATTGAGTTTGAGCTTCCAGTACAAAAAAAAGAATAGTAAAAAGAAAAAAAATCTTTCTATGCCATTGAATATTTCATTTCTAACCTTCACTTTTACACTATAATAAAATAAAAACTAAAGAACAAATCTCTATGCTTAGGGATTCCAGTGACATTAACCTACTTTCACTTACACATTTTACATAACTCACTGTGAAATGCCTTCGTTATATAGAAAAATAGTTTATAACAGCGTAGTTTTGCTATTACATCGTATGGCTATTTGAGAAAGATTTAGGCTTTTAGAAAACTGATGCACAAAACCCTAGAATTGTTTACAGAAATGCTCTCTCTGCTGTCAGTCCTACTATTAACCACTACTGCTATCATGTGACTTGGCTTGAAATGATGAATCAATCCTGATAGAAAATCATTAATTAAAGGCCACATTTTCCCTTAGTTTGACGTCTTTTTTTTAAAGTTTGTGATTATTGACAAATTCATAATATCTTTATTATCCACATTATAGAAATATATGGACAGTTTCAGGGACCTCTGTTCTTCTTCTTCATCCAAAATGTTTCAGCCAAATGGCGCATGGTTGGAACCACATGTAGATTGCTACTTACATACACTTACAAGTACTTCTATGCACTCTGATATATTTATAATAGCCTTTTAAAGACTGATTTCTTTTTCTTTCCCCTTGGCACAGCCAGGGATTTTACTCAGGACTTTAAATTTGGGGAAGCACTTATTCCAGGGAGCCAACTGCCCAGCTCCCTAAGACTGAGTTCTTCATTCAGTTAAATGGTTTTAAATTTTCACCATCTCTTTTTCTGGGTTGATAGATCATTTTCTTTCATCACAGAATAATATGCTATCATATGGGAATACCACAGTGTGTTTACATCTACTGCTCCATCATTTTTGTTTCCTCTCCTATTTATAAAGCTGGATCATGTGCAGGTTTCTGTGGTGACCTCAGTCTTTTTTTTTAATACTTAATAATGTGGTCACAAAATTGTGTAAATAAAGTTATGTCTAGCTTCCTAAGCCAGATAGATTCTTTCCACTGGGCTGAACTATTTTTCACGCAGTGAAAACACATGTTGTGCCTCACTGTAATTTCCAATTTTCTGATGATATATGCTGTTCAAAAATTTTATATGCTTATTTACTATCTGTATGTCCTCTCTGGTGAAATATCTATTCAATTCACTTGCTCAAATTTAGTTGGAATGTTGAACTGAAGAATTATTGTTTTATATTTGGATATAGATGATTATCAGATGCATGTTTTAGAAATATTTTCCATGGCTTGTCCTTTTTTCAAATTTATTTATTTATTTTATTTTATTTATTTTTTTGGCAGAACCAGGGATTGAACTCAGGCCCTTGCACTTGCCAAGGAAGCACTTATTCCATTGAGCCATCTCCCTGGCCCCCCTTTCTTCATATTTATAAAATAAATATTATGATGGATTTTAAAAATCTGATAACCAATTCTCCTAAAATGATATATGTGTTTTGACAAGGTAAATAATCTACATAAAGTCCTGCTTCACTGTTTTCTAGAATATTCCTGAGATTCCCAAAATCAGATATGCCTTATTCATTTTTCTAGCAGGTTGAAACAAGTAGCATCCATTAGTGGTTTTGAAGTGTGTTGACCAATAACAACATTCCTTGATCAAATATACAGATATATTTAACTAAGGCAATGAATTAAAGAACCTGAAACCAAATAAAACATCAAAATGAAGTGATTACCCAGAATAATAAACCTGAGAAATAATTATATTTACATGATTATATTTACAGAATATACACCTCCTAGATTTCATCATCTTTAACATGGCTTATTTTCCTTAACTGTACAATTAAAAAGTAACAATAGCTATTCATCTTTATCCCCCTATTTAAAAAAAATTTGGCCAATAAAGCTAAAACTAATATTCTCACTGGGGTATCCTTCCTAGGGCTTCAGAAAAGAAACAGACTTCACTCACTCAGGAGTTTTTGCTTCAATTTCCCACACTTGAACTTTGATTTTTTTCTTTGTGTTTTAAGCAATTATTATTTGATTTCTACTTGATTTTCTCTATAGACAAATGTATTCTCTACATCTCTATAACATTTAGAAATCAAGTAGCAGTGGAAATCTTAAAATCCAATATTTCAGTACCACAGTGGATTTTCACAGTAGAACATGACTTGCATGGGAATAAAGAATATTGTGGCAAATTTGAAAAAAAAAACTAATACATATGCAGCATAGAGATAAAATTATCCTAACTTGGTAGGGCATATCACATTTTGTCAAAATTCAAATGGTTGAATCCTAGTTAAGAATATTTTTTAATGTGACTCTATGGGAAAGTCAAGCATTTTAAGTGTCAATTAAGGTAAAACTACCAAAATGATAGCACTGATGAGCTCTAATTCAGTGACTAATATTCTTGTGAAAGGAGCTGATAAGGACACAGGAAATCCATCAGACAAGGGGTGATCTGCAAGCACACGTGCCACAGAACCATGTGCAGCACCAGGGCATTATCTCAAGTAAGAAAGCAAGCCAGAACTTTGATCTTGGACTTGTAGACTCCAATATGGTAAAAAAAAAAAAAAAAAAAAAAGGTATTTATAAAACAACATGCATTTTATTACCATGGCTCTAGAGAATTTATACATTACTCTACAGTGTTCATCTTGTCTCAATTTCTAAGCAATAGAAAGCATTAAAGGGATGCTAGGCTATAGATTAGTTTTTAAGAAACAAACAAAAATCACAACTCTTTACTATGCTGAAAACATTTTTGAAATGATTCAGAATGCTTAATTCTCTCACTTTCCCTCACATGTACAGTATGTGACAGATAATTATGTTGTTAATGAGATGTAAAAAATAAAGAATAGCGGCAGAAAGGGCCTCCTGAAGCATTGGATGGAGATGTTCCTTTCTGCACCTGCTTACTTAAGCTCTTTAAGCACAAGCCTATTTGTTTCATAACTGGATAATGACTTAATTTGAAGGCGTTAGCAATTTCACACCATCTAAGCATAAGGTGAATACTAAGTAAAATCACTAATCTAATATCCTCACATAGGTCACTTTTATTACCTATAATGGAACATTGAGATGAAGTTACACTTTCAAATTCAAGTACTTGATTACTTGCACTAATGGAGGGAATAAGAACCATGGATAATCTGAGACAGTGTTACTTAGGCTTAACTGTTGAATTGGTTTTGTATTTTCAGGTTTTTGTGTTCTATACTACAGGAATCCATATTTAGCCAAATAATTAAGTTATCACATTTAAACAAATACCCAATTTCTGAAGGTTAAGACTGTATTTTTGAGTCAAAGATTCTTCATAATAAACTTTTTGTATGAATTGATGATGTGTTTGTAAATGGCAAATCTACTCCCTTAGCATCTTTTGAATGGAGCATGCTGGAGCCAGGGTGGTGTGAGTTCCCCTCTAGACATTTATTCTTTAATCACTGCTAGTGCCAGCCATTCAATTTCACAGTATTAATGTTACTGATTGTGGTTTAAATACTGGAAAGTTATTATTTACGAGGACTAAAATGTCTTTCTCATAAGTTACTTTGCAGAGATTAGCTTACAGATTAGTTCTTGATGCTACAGAATAATGAAGTCACTGTAAGAAGACAACATACAGGATCAGTAAGGAACAGTGCTAAAGATGTAGAACAACTATGGATCATTCTTATAACAAATACAGCATTCAGCTGTAGAACAAACTGAGCTCAGTGTCAGTACCATTCCACAGAGCATGCAATGCAACGACTATAGCCACCTATTGATAAATGGCCTATAAAGGCCATCTCATCACACTTCATAAAAAGATGAACTTTACCTAATTTCTACTTCATATGATTGAGTACTGTTAAACCAACTGCAACATATGTTTATTTCTACTAATGTAGTAACAGTTACTGAGTACCCAGGATGCCAGAATTGCAGGAATATAAAAAAAGAAAGGGCTGGCTTGATAACTCGGCAGATGAAAGTGCTTGCTTCTGCAGAGTGCAGCAGCCAGGGTTCGATTCCGTGTGCATGCCGGCCCAACCCACGGGACATGCTGAGATGGCGAAGCAGACTGGGCGTTGCGGTGTAAGGCTATAATCCCAGCACTTGGGAAGCAGAAAGAGGGGAACCACTACAGGTATGGTCTATGTAGTGAGACCCTGTAGACCCAGTACTAAATACAGAAAAGAAAAAAGAAAAGAAAAATATCTTTGTCTTATTATACTTATAGTTCAGGATAAGCATAATGATCCTCCAAAAGGAAGTACTCTAAGTTGAGCAGTAGTCCTTGATAGGAAAATACTATCTATGTATTTGAAATATCTATAGAAAATGTCTTTAATTATGATTATACTAAGACTTGTGATAAATAGATGTGTGTGTGTGTGTGTGTGTGTGTGTGTGTGTGTGTGTGTGTGTGCGTGAAGAGCAATTTAAGGTGAGGTCATAATCTGAACAAAAATGTTGCGTCCTAAATTTATAATAACTAATTTACCCAGTCTAGCTAAATCATAGTAGTAAACAACAGCCCTGTCCATGACAATGAGGTAAGCATGAATTGCAAGTCAAATAGGAGTAGTCTGAACAAAATGTAGAAGCAGCATGTGCTGTATTCTTCCAGGTTCCCTAGGAAGCAAATTCCAAGACAGCACTTCCCATGTACGACATCTGGTAATGGAATGCATGTATTCTTTAAAGGGAGAAACAGCAGAAGGAAAACTAGAGACTGGCGACAGGCATTGCCCTGAGTTAAGAGAAAAGGAAAAGAAGAAGCTTGAGGGGAGCTGTATCCAAGCGCAATCCACCTCCAGGCCTTTCTCCAGGCCATCTTCCACTCCTTAGGTCAGAGACATGCGTCTTCTCCGAACTAGCCTGCTTTACCAGCCCTGGCTCTTTTAGCCTTTGATCCAGAACAGCCAACAACAGCACAGGTCTCCACCTCAGACACAGTGATGGGCTTCTCTCAAGCGACAGTTTCCCACACGGGTCACTCAAATCCCATAGACAGAGAACTGACAGTTCCATTTTCAAGATAGCAAAGGAAATGAAAGCAGCGAGTGAAGAACTTGGCCTTCCAAACAACTCTGCAATGAATTGAACCAAGACAAAACAATAAAAACTTCAAGTTACATTTTTTTTCTCTAAGGAACTAACTGCATCTATAATAATTTTAGTTATTAAGATATATATTTTCACCGTTCACTTAATCATGTTGATTTTCTAGTTACATTTTCTTCCTGGGCTGCATTAAGATTGTGTAGTATGCTCTCAACAGTTTCAAACAGTGACAATTTTTCAGATATCTAAATGTTTCTAAACATCAATGAGTTAAATCCATTCATGTTACAGATGAAGTAATGTAGGTTCTAAGAAATTTCAGGACTGCATAAGTCATTTACAGAATTAAACAGTTATCTTTGAGTGCAGATACTGTAACGGATGTACATATTTTCTCTCATTTTACTTTTATTTGGCTTTTCTTATATGTAATGAGTTACATTCATAATATCCTTAGAAATAGAGTTGTCATAGTTTTCTTAAAATTATAAAAAAAGAAAACAAATAAAATAAAAAACAAACTAGTACTAAAGACACAGAATCAATGCCTACTAGTACTTTTTCAGCTTTCAGAGTTCTGTGTTTGCTCATCTGATTTTTTTCTTTGCTTTGATTTTGCTTTTTTCTCTATTCAAGCAATGTAGTTTAAGAAATTATTGGGAGATGGAAGTTTCAATATTGGCAACCAGTTTTATTTTTACATTGCATGGCCAGTACAAGTAATTACGAACACTACTATATGAGCAGAGCTAACCTGAGGAGATCCATTTTCTCTTCCTCATGTCAATTATGCTTCAGATTGTCTCAGAGAGCCATGAATGCAGACAATTACATGAAAGCACCATGACTAAATAATCCTGGGTGTTAAAATTGGGAATGTTGTACAGCACAATTTAATAGATTCCTGTCTGAGTGTGTGGAATAGCTCAGGGGGTTAAAGCACAGGCAAGCAGGCGCAGGGGCAGGGGATTGGATCCTTGGGCCTGCCCCCGGGGCATGCTGAGACAGCAACTAAGACTGGGTGTGGTAGTGTACCCCATAATCCCAGCTCTTGGGAGGCTGTAAACAGGTGGATCACTAGGAGTCGGATCTAATAGTGAGACCCTGAACACACTGTAGATCCTTCCCTAAAATATAGAAAAAAGTCTATCAAGGAACAAATCTACTCCTTAAATTCACAGACCATCAGTACCTGTCATCAAAATTTGTTATCACAAGTCTGAAGACATTCTCCTCTGATTCTTTTCTCAGTCACACATTTTCCTGTAATGTTTCAGGAAGGTTGTTTTGTCTCTTTAAGGCATAAACAATGACAAAGCATTCTTATCTTTAACAGTGATGAATTTTAAGGAATCCTATTTTAATATTGAATTTCCAAGTAATTATACCCAATAATCTTAGTTCTCTCTTGGCTATCAAGAGACTCAAGGTTAGAGTATCTATCTCAAGGTCAATGTGTTTAACCTTTTGCTTTTAAAAATTGTTTATCTATCTATTAATTAATTAAGTTATGTATTTATTTATTTGGTACAGGGTCTTGCTATGTAGTTTAGACTTGTTGTGTCTCAGCCTCCCCAGGTGTGTGTCACCAGGTCTGATTTTGGCACCCAGCACAGTGTGCCTGGGGTTCCAGGGCTGGCAAGGTGTGCATTCAGGGGATTGAGCCCATGTCCTTAAGCATGCCAGGCAGATGATTAGACTGCCAAGCTAACTACCTAGACCTTCAATCTGCTAAAATAGCCCTTTTGTCTTAAATTTAAGCTTTTCAGTAACCCCGGTTATTTTTCTGAAAATAATTTGGATTCTTTCCCTGTTCTGATCATTGTTTTATAATCCCCAAATTTGGTCAAAATAGAAGATGAGTGACACATACCCTATTTTTGACACCACTGAAACAGTAGCCGATATAATAATGTCACTTATTTTTCTTATAATGACCAGTAAGTATGAAGCAGATTTTCAACTTAAAACTTCAGTGTTCAAATTTGTCAAAGGTAAAACTATTTTCAAGTATTTGAACAGTACATTTAACATTAAAGATCAAACCATAAAAAGGATTGAGATTTTACTTCTTATTTCGGTGTCACATTTAAGACAGTGGTGTAGAGTATAGCGTGTATCGGTCTTTGTCTGTATCCTTAGGAAACATGTCACCAAATTTCCTCCCAAAAAATGTTCTATGAGAGGCCACATTATGCATATCATCATCAAAATTGAAACTAATTGGCACTTTCTCTCAGTTGAAACCTCAGAAAGTAAAAACTACCTAGAAATTGCCTGAAGCCTATTGGCGACAAAGCGGGAAAAAAAAAAAAAAGAAAATGGGCATTTTGCTAGGAAACTTATGTAGATTTCCAGTGTATTACAAAGGTGTGGCAAAAAAGTGCATACATTAAAACTACTAATTAAAATCTGTGACTGCAGAAAAATAATACAGTGCTGATTGTATCAATCTCTAATATAACAGTTAATATTTCAAGCAGGTAATACTATTCCATATACAGATTCATTTATTTAAAACTCTATGAAGCTTAAGATAAATTGAAAAGAATCAATGTGTCTCAAATTGAAAATAGCTGTATTACCATAATATCATGTCTCTCTCTCTCCATTATAATCCCAGCTACTAAAATGTTCTCGGCCAATGAGCTCTTTCTTTAACTGTCAAGTATATAATGCTTTTCAAATGGAAAATAGTTTCTTTATAGAGGTGAGGTTGTGAAACAGTAGCTGTTTTGGTATCATGCAGGTTATAAGAATATTTTTTAAAAATCAATATCAAGGTCACTATGTAGCATATAACCAATTTTATTCACTTTTTTTTTGACTAATGACTACAATTTTCTTTCACAGTAGCATAACAGGGAAATGTAGTTGCTTTTAAGGCTTATTCACTGTATTAGCTTTCTTTGAAATATGTGCTGAAAGAAGATACCAGGTTTTTATATAAAAATAATGTATATTTAGGTAGCTGATGGTTACTTTTAAAGTGACAGTTAACTGAAATTACTGTTGGTAGCGAGACAACATGGCTAGGGCAGTTCTAGTTTGAAGTGAACACGTCACGTTATGGCAAGTGCAGAGTATTTTTGGAGTTTGTTTCTTAGGGCATTAGTTCACTTGTATCTGAGTATCATGACCCATTAAGTTTTGTTCAGTAAATAGGTAAACAAAAAAAATAGAGAAAAATAATCTCTCACATTAGGTGACACTGTAAGCGATGAACATGCATGTGCTATTTTCATGTACTTGTTGGAAAGTATTACTGTTCTGTACAATCTATATCATCTTACTTTTCTCACTGCAATCTTAGTGCTGTAGTACATCCTCTGAAGTCCATGTTTTTCTCTTTCAAATTGCTGTTGGAGTAAATCTTCAAGGTTTATACCAAAGAACCTTGTATTTTATACAGCTATCTCCATCATAAGTCAGTCGTCACTTTTAGACTTAATATGCTTTTGGTAAATTTCCACTATGAGGTAAGATTGACTATATTAGTCAGTAGCAGTAACTAGGTTATACATGACTGATAAATAGGACTATAACCTAGACAGACAGATAGATAGATAGATAGATAGATAGATAGATAGATAGATAGATAGATAGATAAATAGATAGATATAATGTCTTTAGTTATGTTTGTGTGATACCAGTATAATTTGATTTATCTCGATTGCCTGTAGCATTAAGAGGTTAAAGTGTGACAATGGAATTTAAATACCTGGTTAGTGTCTTCATATATTAGGAATAAACACCTGGAAATACGAGAGCTGACTGTACCACAAATGTTGAATCAGAGGTTGGTTCCTTGCCTGTGCATTACAATCTTTATTACCATTTTCAAAACTGTGCAGTTTCGACTGATGTTCTTTTTCATCTCCAAGCTATTTTTATGTTGCTCTACCAGTGGATTTGGCTAAGCTTGGAATATGATTCACTTTTAACTGACAAAATATCCATATCAAGCGAGCACACAATTACCACTTTTACATTATTTTCTCAAGTAAAACATCTCCACTTGCATAATCTATTGCTCAATTTCTTAAACCAATTATTGTATAACAAAATGTGTTCATTTTGACTGCCAAATGACTAAATGCACAAACTAAGAAATTTCAAATAGCATGAGCTTTCGAGGTAACATTTTAAATGTTTGATTAATAGATAGATATACAGTGAATGGCTAATTTCCAAATACTCAGTTTCTTCAGAGAGAAAATAAACACCCATCATTTAAATAACATATAAATGTTTAAGTAAGTGCAATGTTTTATTCGACTCAACTACTCATCTAAAAGGTAACAACTCAGCAGCATAAGTACCTACCTGGTAAGTACAAGGCCCCAAATTTAGTCTCTGAGACCAAAAAATAAAGCTAAAAATAAAAAGCAATAGTGTTTTCTGACCATTGTACTTCATTTTTTCAGTCTTTCATTATATGTGCATGATACTTAATTACTATTTCTAATTTTTCTAAAATGTGAAGAAATAAGAGCTTTTCTTATAATTTTGAATAATTACATTTATAAGGAAATAGATAACACTACATGGACACAAATAATTTTCTCTATGTTAGGGCTTTAAATAACTACCAACAGATTGTTACTCCTAAGCACTAAAATACTTAATACAGGGAAAAGGTTTATGCTTCTAAAGAAAATTTCCACTGCTTTGATTGATAACTCGAGGTGAATGGGTACTAATAATTTCTAAACCAATTTCACTTTCAATTGTAAATTATATTTTTAGGTTTTAATGAATGTTGTATGTATGGATTAAATTATGCTTACTCCTGAAGTCCAGACATACTTTGTCTCTCAGTGTTACATGAATTTATAATCTTAATTCCATACCAGTATTAATGAAGTTTGCTATGCTTCAATTATGAGTTTATCCAAATAAGCACTTGTAAATAATTCCATATGACCTACCTGGTTTAAAACTTTATAAATTCTCTAACTTTCCAAACTTTCCATGAAAAATCACTTATATCTATATGAAATGTATTTTAAATGAAGTACATTAATATATCTTACTATTACTAAATATCTTATTATCTGCAGTATATTGTCAATTAAATGGTTCATATATATTTGAGAAACATTAAATGGTATAATGTAATTAATAAAAATACACCTAAACTTAGAGTAAATATTTCTAATTATAACAATATATTCACTATTTCATTTCACCTTTTTATAAAAAAACAATTCACTAGTTATGGATGTTACTCATTAGAATATCTCTGCACCATGCATTGCTAACATAATTAAAAATATGCAAAAAAAAGTGTGCACTGTCCAAATGCCAAGAGTACAAAACCTGGGTACTCAAAGATTTACCTCCCCAAATGGTTATCCATATAAATAACAGACTTATGACTGATTCATTCTTATGACTTATTAATCTTGTAAAACAGAGTTTTATCAATTGTAGACATTTCTCTTATAATATTTCTTTCAAATTTCTATTTTCTTCTAGATCCACGAATTTTGGAATGAGCGAGTGTCTCATTTCATGTGTCATCCGCCCAGACCCTGGTGACTGTGTTACTTATACAGAACTACCTGAAGCCGCTCGCTGGTGCCCACTAATCACCTATCTATGACGTGGGGCAACACAATGCTGATACTACGCTAATGTATGACATTTGTCCATTTTCAGATTAATGAGAAAAGAGTGTAGTCTGCAACATATTTCAACTATTTTTTGTATGAGTTACTGAATTAATCATATCTCTAAGATGAGTAATAATAATGAATCCAATTAGGACTCCTTATGCTCTATTCATAGACTGCATACATATTTAAATGTGAGGAGAGGTGAACTGAGGTAACATTATCACATTTTTAAAATTATATCATATAGGACTGGAGAGATAGCTCAGCAGTCTAAAGCGCCTGCTTTAGAAAGCTTAGGCAGGCACAGGGGACTGAGGTTCGATCCCCAGAACTACACACCATGCAAGTCCAGCCCTCAGAGCTAGATGAGCTGGCAAAAAAAAAAAATCCATTAATTCTTTCCAACTAAGGACCAGGGAGATAGCTCAGTAGAATAAGCACCTTCCTGGCTAGCACAGGATCCTGAGTTCTATCCCTGGTACCAAAAAAACAAAAAGGAATTCTTTCCAATTAAAGAATTTGATTAGAGATTTATAGGATATGCACTTGTTTAAGATATTTAAGAAGACATATAGAAAAACTTGGCTTCTAGAGAATTCTTATTTTCTTGTATTAAAGTTTATTGGTACAATTTAGATGTACATATGATCAAATTCATCATGGAGAGCCTACTGTGATTCCTTTTCTTGTTTGTTTGGTTTCCTTTTTACCTTAGGAAATCAATTTTACCTATTAGTATTTAAGTTCATTAATCTATAAAAGATAAAATACCTGCCTTACAGAAATTTTTTAGGAAAAATAAATGCTCTCAAACATTTAACAAAGTGCTTAACTGAGTATTTTAATAAACATTTCCTTCCTTTCTCAAAATGAACCAATATATTTAAAGAAACAGTATACTTAAGAAGTTTAATCTTATAGATCTTGGGCCAGGAGAATAGCTCAGGGGCACCGTGTCGGCATGGCAAGCACAAGGTTTTCAGTTTTAATCCTAGTACCAAAAAGATAAAATAGAAGTAAATGTCATATAAAATTGTAGATCTTCAATATCATTTTGGAGAAAAAACATAATGATGTTTGCATGCATATCTAACCAAGTCCATAGTATTTGGGAGGAAAAACTCAAGGCATCTTTATTTTCTTTAAACCCAATCATTTAAAAGGAGTTCTGTATTCATGAGCAGTTCCTAAAACGAAAGCATTCCATTTCTTTTCTGTGTTTACAAGGTTCAGGAAGCTTAATCTATTTAATATGTTCAAGATCCAAAAGATTATTTTAAAATTCATGATGCAAATATGTAGCACAGGTTTAGGAGTTGCCAGGTGAATGCTAGAGAGTGTTGCCTCTGATTGGGAACATCATTTCCTATCTGGAGTGACATCAGGTGACACCCGTGGAATGTTATTTTTAAATCATTGGATATGCTTGTTGTTCCAACTGCACCAGCACCTGGAGAAATATGCAGCTGAAGGGATTTGGCAATTTTAAAATAAGTGAATCAGAGATTATTTTTAAATTCAATTTCAAATGCTATAATCACCTGTATTTAATATTAGCCATATTTAGACAAGCTGCCTGTCTCCATTTAAATGCATCCTCTTACCTCTGTCATTCCTCAAGTCAACATTTAAGTGCTTTCTTTCAATATGTAGATTCTTCTTCCATGGCTGAAATCTCTTTAGAACTGTCAGTAACTAGTTGTATATGTATTTATTATTAAATGATCAAAATCTTCATCCCCACCAACTCTTTTTCTCAGGTCACCTGGTGAGCAAAGCTTTGCATTTTTCAATATTTTAATTTTGTCCTAGACATCTATGTTATTAAAGCTGCTCTCCTTTCCCTTATGTTGAGTCTTTTCTAAGCCATACACCTTGCAGTACTGCAATACCTTTGCTATAGTTACACCATTGTGCTTTTATAAAAATATTACTATTGTCATCTCATGAAATAATATTAAAGTAAGATAAATACTAAATAACAATAAATTTGATCTATGAATTGTGCTAGAATGTGCAAAACCCTGTCACATATGAGAGGGAAATCCAAAACAAACATATCAGTAATATGGAAGGGGCAAATAAAGTCGCTCTCTTTTGAATGCTAATCTTTAGTATCTTTGAATGACATTTGAGTCACCATCAGGGTTTAAATATGGACAATATGCACCAGCCCCACCCCTCAGGCATGCTGAGCCAGCCACAAAATCAGGGTGCGGTGGCACCTGCCTGCAATCCCAGAACTGGGGAGGCTAAAAACAGAAAGATCACTAGGTCTGAGCTGCATAGTAATACCTTGTACCAAATACATAGAAAAACAAATAAATAAAATGCACTGCACCAGATATTGTCAGCTAGGTAGAGAAAAATGGACTCTTCCAACTTAACAATGGTTAATGATTTTCTACTAGAATTATTATGCCAGGAATGCAAAGGAGGAAAAGAGGGTTGATTTTCTTATTGTTTTACTCAAAAAAATTCTATGATACAGAGTTTAAAAACTGTCTTATTGAGATTATAGTTACTATTAAAAAAAAGGTTTTTTTTCAAATTAAACCAGGTTTGAAAAAAAAAAAAAAACAATGTATTTGCTATTGTGCAGAGACTTTTGCAAACCCTAAACAAACAGAAACCTTAATTTGTTATCTTTTAAAAGCAGCACTCACCATTTTGTAAAATCTTGACTTGAAACTAGTACATAAAATTATTTTGGGCAAAAATATTTGAGTAGATTCTGGAATTTAAATCCTCAAGAATTGATGACTGCTAAAGAATAGTACCAAAGTCTGAATGTTTTAGAAGATTGCACTTTGGTAGCTGAGAGACTTTTGAGAAGTGATCTATGTACAGATAAACTACAGCACTTTACTTGAATAAATTATAGTTTTCTTAAAAGGAAATATCAGTTACCAAAACTATATAGGAGAAATGTATCTAAAACATAGTGCAGATGAGCTAAATAAGCAAGGATAGCACATGTAGGTATCCTGCCCTGAGAGATTTTGAACAGATTGGATTAATATCCTTGAAATAAATTTTTTCCTTTAGAAAATGAATTATAATCATAACTTCTTTTGATGATCAAGTATGCATTTGCATTAAAATTTTCTGTTTGTTTCTTTTTGTATCTGGAATTGAACTGGGGACCTTGCGCTTGCCGGACAGGGACTTTTGCCACTGAGCTTTCTCTTTTTACTAGTGCTGCTGAAAAGAAAATCCACAAAAGTTTAGAAAAAGACCTTGATGCTTTTTATTGCGATTTAATTTTATGATCTGACAAGTTAGTATATCACACAATAGAATTATTGACTTCTAACATCAAATATTCCATTTTGACAGTAAAAGAAACTGGAATTATTAAAAACAAGGTAATATCAGAAGTTGTTGTGATATTAAAAAAGTAAAATGAGCCTGAGCAACAGGTAACCACCAGTTTACTTGACTTGCATTCAGTTCTCTTCTATGTATGCCACATGGGGTTAATCCCCATGTGTCATGTATGTTCTTTTCATTTATTTTAGATTTTTATTTTAAACAAGTGTAAGTTTTTCTGAGATCAAAGTACACATTATGAAGATTAGAAGCCACAATTATCATAGGAGAAGCTAAAGATGCTAAAAAATTATCCTAGGCTCAACTGTCAGAAGACAAAGCTGACTGGACCTTTAAATTACCCAGCTGCAATGATTTGTAATTCCAGCTTCATATCTTTTCTTTTTCAATTTCAAGGACCTCATAAATATATAGCCCTGAATAAAAGGCTATATGGTAATATTTTACTGCTTTCAAGTATTTTTGTAAATAGTTTGTTTTATTCTATTACCATTATATTAAAAATGACTTCTTTTCATTTTCTTTCTCTATTTGATTTGTCATTCTAAAATGATGACATCTTTGGGTTTTACCATTTCTTTTTTTAAATAATTTAATACTTCTATATTCAATGGAAATTTATAACAAAATTTCTATTCTAGTAGAACTTCAAAAAGAAAATGAAGAACAAACTATCACAACTTTTGTAGAAATATTTATTCATAGGACTATGTGGAAAATTTTAAGCTAATTTTCACAAGCTATACTTAAAATAATATTTCTATGAGGAAATATTCACATTATCTGTTAAATTAGTTATTCATTTTGCAATAAGTGTTGTTTTAAAATTTACTTTTTTTTTTCTTTTTTCTGTACTAGGGATCAAACTCAGGACCTTGTGCTTGCCAGACAAGCATATGGCTGTAGGTATTTTTAATTGCATAATTACTTTTTCATAAATTTTATAATCTTTTTTTCTGTCAGATGCTTTAAATTATATCCACTGAATATCCCATTAACTTTTTGACAAATTATTTTGAATATATTTTTAATTTTATAAATAATAATTTTACTTCTTATCTGTTATGCCAGCTATAATGTCAAAATAAGAAAAATGCACTATATATATGGCATAAAGGAAATTTTATTAACCACTCCATCTTAAAGAGGAGGGATAGTATTCCTATAAATAAATACATGTATCAAATATGTTATAGAGCATATTTTAGAAACAGCTAAAAATTATGTCAATAGTTGTCCATAGGCTAAACATGGTATGATAAAATATGTAATGTTCAGTTAACTGATTTTCATAATACTGCATTTAAAATTAATGTTAAAATGCCATCATATGATTACGTTTAAAATGATTAATATAGGTAAAATTGTGACCAATAAACGCCAGAAATTTGATTAGAGATTTATAGGATATGCACTTGTTTTAAATGAAAAATGCTTGTGTGAGTTCCTCAAGTTACTTAAAGAGTCCCAGCAGGCATAAATGGTAACAATTTATGTACTTCAGTCTAACAAAAGTTGCTACAGGAACTTCAGTTATCAGAAATAACAATATTGACATTTTACACATGCTGCTGCTTTAAATAATCATATTATGAAACATGACTTTGGAAAAACTCAACGTAATAAGTTGCATCCCACAAAACAAGTGGTTGTGAACACTGCATCGGAGACCTTCTCTATTGTTCTTTAGAGAGTAGTTTCTTCTCTGCAGCAGTCTCCATACTTGGCTTACTATGTCGGTTCCATCACTTTTAGTGATGTATCTCATCACAGGGTAGAAAGGTCTGTATTGATTTCTGGACTGACAACTCTAAAAAGATTCTCCCGACCACAGTTCTCTTACCCGCAGTCAGATGGGGGCCCCCATCCTATCCCTGAGCACGCCTCACTGAATGAACTTTCACACCAGCCAAAATAACTTTACAAGTCCTTCAGTCCATTCCCAAGTTTTCAAAATCTGGTAAATATTAGCGTTTAACATGCTCAGTAAATACGTGTAAATCCGTTTCAGAAATAGATACTTTCTGGTCAAGGAAAATAGAGGGAAAAATGCCAATTATGTAATCAATGTAACCTGTAATATCTCTTTCTTGCCCACAATCTTATGTGCTTTTCCTCAACAAACACACAAGAGAGGTCTTAATATTTTCTATTTTAATTATTGGAAACCTGAGTTTACAAGAAGTTAGAGATTTGCCTCAGCTTAAACAGAACTGGACTGATCTTTTATCTGCATTGATCTTTGTACTAATTTGCTTTCAATTCAACCTGTATAGTACTTTAAAAATACAAAAAAAAAAATTGGGCAAAATTTGTTCATGAACAAAAATCAAACTGTTTGGGAAATACTTGAAAACTGAACAACCTGGACTTCTTATTGAGAACCTTTTGAAAATCAAAAGAAATTACTGACAGAGTGAGAAAACAACCCACAAATTTGGAGAAAGTCTTAACTAATAAGCACTCAGAAGTCTTCTATCTAAAATTTATAAAGAACTAAAATATATTAAGGCCCCAAAATTTAAAGACCCAGTCCAAAAATGTGAATCTGAGATGAACATACACTTCTCAGAGGAAGAAATATAAGAAGCAAATAATACATGAAAAAATTCTCCATATCACTAGCCATTCATGAAATGCAAATTAAAACAACACTGACATAGCATCTCACTCCAGAGAGAGGGCCTATCATAAAAAATTCAACCAACAACACATGTTGGAGAGGCTGCGGGGAACAAGGAACCCTTCTCCACTGCTTGAAGGAATGTAGACTGCTGCAACCACTCTGGAAATCAATTTAGAGACTCCTTAAAAAACTAGAACTGGAAATCCCATTCATACCAGCAATCCATCTACTGGGACTTTTCCCAGAGGAACTTAAAACGTCCTATCATAGTTATATATGTGTACCTATGTTTATAGCAGAACAATTTGTGATAGCCACATCTTGAAATGACCAAAATGCCATCACCTGAGGAATGGATGAAAAAGATGTAGAGCTTTTATGAAGTGGAGTATTACTCAGCTATAAAGAAAAATAATTTTATAGGCTTCATAGAAAAGTGGATGCAACTCGAAGCTGTACTTATAAATGAAATAAATCAGACCTACATGGGTAAATATCATATTATCTTCGTAGTGTAAGAACTCAAAAGAAGAACTAAAAATTGAAAGGTATAACACAGTGAAATGGAGAGAGAGAACTTAAGGATTAAACAGAGAGAAAGGCAATATGGTAGGAGCAAAGCAATACATTTACATAAACAAGATGGCTAAGGCATGGTCCTAAGAATTTCCATCAGGTTTTTGAAAATAGCAGTTTATGGGTAGAATTCTCACCCTGACTAACTTTATATGCTTATATCTGTGAACTAAGCAACTACATTGCAGACAGCAATGTGTAATACTAAAACCATGCTTAAAATACCTGTTGTTTTGTCTTCTAAATGTGTACTGGTCTTAATGTCATATCAATTATTGCTTTTCTCTCTTTAAAGTCAATGTATGTAGAAAAGGTAATAAAAGTACATGAGGGACAAGAAAAACAAAATGTAGCAGGATTGTATTGCTACATTTTGAATGTTGAATATGGTTTGATTTCTAAATATCTGTGTAAAAATGTGCAATTGTTTTTTTAACATTCAATAGGGATTTAAACTTTGGAACATCCATGGTTGTTGGAAAATATCAGTTCCATTTTGTCTAAGGTATGTGTTATTCACACAAATAGTGATGCTAACCTTAACTGCCTCTGTTATAGGATAATATCTGTAAGCTCCTATTCTGGATTTTTAACTAAAGTTTGCAGACAAAAATTAGACAGATGGATGAGCTAGAAATATAGCCAATATTTTGGTCCTAGCCCTGCAAGGTCAGTGAGGACTCAGGACATGAAAGAACCTCTGCTGGGATATCCTGTAAGTGTACTGGTGTTCCAAATTTTCTGATCAAGCAGATTATGGGGCTACAGAGGAAAGTGACTGCTGGCATATGGTGTGCCTAAGGAGAGTCATCTAGAGAGAAAACATTCTCATAGGCTTTCACAGAGAACAAATTGGTCAAGGAATGGCCATGACTAATCCAGATAGCTGACACAGAAAAAAGATCCACAAGGTGTTATATGTGATTATAGAGTAAATCCTGAGGGCTTTGATTGACCTTGTCAAATAGAAAAAGTATTTTCAGATGAGACCGGGCATATTCAGTGTGATATGGCTATAGACATTTTTAGTTATATAGGTCTTGCTTTAACTTGGTCTTTAACCATCCAGCAGAAAAGTGTAACCAAGAGTATAAAAAGTAAAGCTATATTAATAGTCAGAGCTATAAAAGGCTCAAGTTAACAATTTCAGAATTAACAGTTGTGCTGGTAACTCACTACTGTTATGGACCATTGGAGTATATTGGGATATTTTACTGAATTCAACTACCTACAACAAGTACGAACAGATCCTTCAAAGAGTTCTCCAAATACAGCTTCTCTGACAGCAATGGTACACCCATTTCTGACAAAACAAAACAACAGAGAGCATTATAAAGGACCATGCTGTAGGGAAATATTTATACATATGTATATATACAAGATAGTTAGAATAGATATATAGCTATTTTCTCTTAGTTCAGTGAGAAGAAATGTTTGTACTAATACTGTTTAAACAAGATATCATGTCCACATCTTGTCCTCTTAATTATTGTAACTGTCCTACTAACCCATTTTGAAACTATCTCATTGCTATTTCTTTCTTATTGAAATGAATAAAAAAAAATTAAATCACAAAAAGAAAAAGGGGCAAGCATATGAAACAAATATTAAAGAAGAATAAACTTCCCTAGTTTTCTAAAGACATCTGATATCAGCAAAGGTTATACAAAGGCAAGTAGTAGCGTCAGGAATCTAGGGGGATGGAACTTTAGGAAAGGTACAGAGCTGCATAAGAAAGGGGAGAGTGTGCATAAGGTGGAGCACACAGTAATGTAACTGGAGGGGATAGAAAAAATAATGATTTTCTGTTTAGCTCTAGGATATGCTTTCAGGACCCCAGTGAATGGTTAGAATTAAAGAATTCTATATATGTTCAATTATTTCCTATACAAAAATATACAATGGTGAAGTTTTATTTATAAATTGAACATTGTAAGAGTTAATAATTAATAAAAAGAATGATTATTACAACATTAAACAAAAAACGCTGGCCAGATAGCTCAGTGGACTAAAGCACCTCCTTAGGCAGATGCAGGGACCAGGGTTAGATCCCCAGAATGTCACATCAGCCTCGTCCCTGGGCGTGCTGAGATGGTGTTGAGACTGGCACATGCCTGTAACCCCAGCGCTTGGGAGGCTGAAAATAGGAGGATCGGTGTGAGTCAGATCTGTGTAGGCAGTGACACTTTGTAGACTCTGTACTAAAAATACAAACACATAAATAAATAAACCTGCATAGTAATTTAGAAATGAAAATAAGTACATCTAAATTCATTATCTATTATGTCTTTTTTTTTTCTGGAATTTACTTGTACGAAATATGCATGTGCATTTCTTATCTGCATAAGAAATACGTAAGTTTGAAGGATTTAATATTATAAGTATACTTTATTTGTTTTTCATTTTTGTTTTTTTGTTTTGAAACTGCATAGTTGAGGCTGGTCTTGAACTCTCAGTGATCCTCCCATGTCACCATTTTAAGTGCTGGGATTGCAGAAGTATGCTTCCAGGCCTGACCTCAGGACCACAAACATACTTTAAAAGATGCAATTGACGGGCTACTGTGTGAAACTGCGCTGCTTCTTTTAGCTAACCCTATCTTTTTCAAGACTATTATTTCAGTTTGTATACAGATATGTACATATCACTATATCAATATATGAATGAAATAATTTGGACATGCTATTAATGATGACTATTAACTTTACGTTCTTTCCTTCATTGAATTATAGCAGGTTTGATGCTAGGAATTTTGTAATCTTTTTTCTTATTTGATCAATATATCTGTATCCAAGTAGATTGAGCAGAATATATATTATATATTATAGTTTGATTTTTCTACCACACACACAATATATTTGTAAATTCAGTTCTGCTGCAGTCAATAGATAATTGCCATGACATGTAAACTCCTAGACCTTGAGGTAAACATAAAGATAAAAAAAAACTGTATTTATGTTTACAGGCTTATAAATATCATATAAGAATATTGCATCTTGAAACAGATGCAATATCTGTTTCTGACAGTTCTCGACTTTTTTTTTTGCTTCTTTGCCTTTCTATTCCTCTTTTTCTCTCTCCCATAGATAGACAGAATGAATCCAGTGATATTTTTGGACCCTTTTTCCCACTCAGGAAGGTGATTTTTAAAAAGTATATCACAGAACACATAAACATAAGTAGGTATTCTCAGCAACTGGTGAAAATGGATAAAGTGATTTTGATATAAAGTCCATATAAGCTAGTGAAAAGCATGACAGTTAATAGTGATATGTGTAAGGCAATGTGGATCATGAAAGTGTGGCCTAATGGATCAGTAAAGAACAAATGATAGAAAAATCCAGTCGGAGTTAAACCTATAAAGGGATATCCTGCCTGTAATAAAGCAAAAACTAAACACACTGAAATTAATGAAGAACAAAGATCATACTTAAGTTGAATGTTGAAACATGAAAGTTAAATTGCCTCAGTGAAATGAAGAACAAGAGAAAAAATGCATATAAAGTATAATTTTCTATAATTATTTGGACTTATAAATCCTTTAGTATAAAAACATAGAATTTTAAATACAAATGGCTAATGACAAATACAGAATTCATAGTTAAAAACCTGAAAGCAAAATGTTGCACTATAAAGAAGGTGGGAAAACTTAGTTCTCTTTCCCATCTTGCAAGATGGCAGGTGAAAAAACTGAGAAGCCAGACGCTAAAGAGAAGAAACTCCAAGCCAAGAAGGATTCTGCCAGTGGCACTGGTGAAAAGGCTAAGGTGAAGAAAGCAAAGAAGTCTAAGAAGGGCAGTCCCACTGCGACCGAAATCCTGTCCTGGTTAGAGGAATTGGTAGACACTCCCGATCTGCTACATATTCCAGAAAGGCTTTGTAAAAGAGAAAGTACACTGCCTCTAAATTAAAAGCTGAGGAGAAAAAGGAGAAAGTTCTTGCTATGATCACAAAACCAGTTAGTTGGGACAGGAATGGAAGTACCTGGGTGTTTAAGCTTCAAAAAATTCCTAGATAGTATACTACTGAAGATGTGCCCCGAAAGCTCTTGAACCACAGCAAGAAACCCTTCAGTAAGCATGTGAGGAATCTTCGAGCTAGCGTCACTCCCAGCACCATCTTGATCATCCTCACCGGGTGTCAGAGGGGCAAGAGTGGTCTTCCTGAAGCAGCTGGCCAGGGGCTTGCTACTTGTGACTGGGCCTCCCAGCCTTAATCGTGTTCCTTTCTGAAGAACACACCAGAAATTTGTCATTGCCACCTCTACAGAAACTGGTTATCAGCAAAGTGAAAATCCCCAAACACCTCGCTGATGCTTACTTCATGAAGAAGAAGGTGTAGAAACTCAGATACCAGGAGAGTGAGATCTTCAACAGAGAAAAAGAGAGAGAGTAGATTTCAGAGCAGTGCAAGGTGAATCAGAAAACAGTGGACTCAACAGATTTTAGCAAAAATCAAAGCTGTTCCTCCACTCCGGTCAAGTTTTACTCTGATAAACAGAATACAAAACTTAAAAGAGAGAATTTAACATTGTCAATCTAATTAGGGTCTACTATTTCCGATTAAATAAATATGAATGCACATTAAATGTATAGATAATTATTTGAATAATTAAAATATGCATCATGAATCAATGACATTTTTAAGTAAAATGCAAAAACATCTGTGGAAATTAAATAATTTTACTATAGTTTGTCATATGATGTTAAACAAAAGATTCTACTAATGTGATTTACACTGGAGTTGGTGTATTATATTTATGAAATATTAAAAAAAGAAATATTGTTTGCTTGAATAAAAAAGTTCTTAAGATTACGATGTATACATCAGTTTGTATGAAGAATAAGAAGAAAAAGGTCATTTCTATGTGAGAAGATTAAATAAATAGATAGTAATTGTCCTATTTAACATACTAAAAGATATTCTCTTATTGTAACAATTTAATACCAGCAGTTAGAAATTGTGAACTGAAGAACAGATGACAGATGTTCATGTAAAAATATAGGAGATGCAAAGATATACATATTCCTATTGAGACTGATAATTATAAATTGTATTTATAAATTATAGTTTCTCTTTTTTTTTTTTCCCCCGGAACTGGGGATTGAACTCAGCCCCTTGCACTTGCTTATTCTACTGAGCCTTCTCCCAGCAGAGTTTCTTTAAAGTAAGTCAATTTGTGTGAATGTGTGTGTTTTGAGAATGACTATATCAATACAGCATGTTAATAGCTATGTGGGTAAGAGTAAAAGATTCCAGTAAATCATATCATTACCTGTGCTGGGGTAACTACACAGAGAAAGCCAAAACTTCAGGGTAATATTTACAAAAGTAAGCAACAGTAAGTATTTACTGGGAAAAACTTTCTCAGTGGTCATGTAATCTGACCTGAATACAGAATTCTCCCCCCCCCCCCGCCAATGTATTTAGTACAGGTGTATAGGGTTTATATAGTGTCAGTAAATAGATTGTATTTATAGTGTTCCTTCCTGATTCTCACCCTCCCAAAAGCTGGGATTAAGGGCGTGCCCCACCACATCCGTCTCAGTCACCTTCTCAGTGAACCTTGGGGGCAGGACTGGTACAGCATTCATGGATTGAACTCCCCCCCCTCCCACCTCTGCCTAACTGGGGCTTTAATCCACTGAGCTATATAGCTGGCCTCAAAATTCTTTATAGTATTCATGAATCTAAACACTATTTACACAGAAACAGGCACTTATGATATTGTAAACAATCTCATAGCGGATTATAATTTTAAACATATAATTAACATTTATATGTATATATTCTGCTAGAAAGCAACATTAAAAACTAGGGAAACACAAGCAACAGAGTAAAAAGTAAGCAAACAATTAGATGATGAGAGTTAAAGTATGACAATTAGATAGCACCAAACTAGATAGATGATTCTCTTGTGATAATGTTCATTTATGAATGGTTTTCCAATTTTCAAATTTGAAGCATCTCTAATAAACCTTTGTCCAATGTCAGTATCCACAAAAATAGAGGATGCAACATAAAAACATTATATTAGAGTTCCAATGTATTATCTGTATAGCCTTCATTTGCAAATCTGCAATAATTGAAGCACTAATAAATACAAGTGTTTTGTCACATAGGGCGCTTATTTCATAACTCTAGTGCCAAAGCAGTTGTTGAATATGAACATGCATAAAATTACTGGTGCATTGTCTTTCACATGGTGAGCTGTGCGGTGACACTATCATGTCAAGCTTCTATTACAGGCTAAGTATAACACAACAATGATTACAGTAGTATTTATATAGCATTTTCCTTTTTTCCCTCTAATTCTAACTAGGAAGAACTCTGTAATGGCAAATTTCTGACCGTGTCTTTCATAACTCAGTAAATACATGTTCTATGTATTTAATTTTGGTACATTTGGTTGTACAGTCCTGTGACAAAACTGGTATGATTGATACTAGTGAACTAAATGTATGTATTTCTGACAGTGGTAACTCATGATCCAGAGAACACTCTCTCAAGAAGCAAGGAATGCTTTAATGTACATGCCTTAATTTCATGGCTATATTCCGAATCATTTATCCAATAATAAATACTCAGCCATTTTTATTGCTAGAGAATTAAAGCAAGATGTTTCTTGCCCGAATCGAATATACAATTTAGCAAGAAATAATCACTTTGATTCTTTTAAAGCCCTGCGATATAATTAGGACAACTATTTTTAGCAGCAATGTATAGATTGGTGCACAAAATTTAGAGATATATAAATGGCTTTTCCAGATGAAAATTCATAGGTGTCAAGGCCTTCTAAGAATAGTGTACTTTTCACTCGCTGCTCTTGTGGATTTGCCATGTCCACCAACCATTAATATAAGCCTTTCTATGACCCAAAATAGAAATAGAAATCAAGATAATCATTTATATTTTCTAAAATTGATAAACCTATCTAACATCTATTAATCCCTAAGATTTTTATGAACTCTTCTCTTTGAAAAGATTAATAAAATCAAACCGCTCTCCTGATGAATTGCAACTTTAAAATATAAGATCCTTCTAGGCTACAGGACAGTACTTGACTATATTTAGAAACATAATTCATTGCAACATGTGACAGAATAGATCCAAGAAACCAGTGGTCACCGTTTTTTCAAATTCTGATTAGAGTGAGTATGCCACCCAAAACTGTAATTTATCTTTATTTTTGTTACCATGGGAAAAACCTTGCACATGCTGTTTGTCCATAATAGGCAATTCCTTAGGCCACCTATTACTTTGGCACTTGTTTTAAATCATGTTCGATGTTAACACATTGAAAATGAAGGCAAGCTGTCATAAGACAAACTGGAAGCAGACAAGGGCTTGGCAATTACTCCAGCACATTCACCAGTCGGAATATTCAGAAATTGCAAATCATTAATAAGTAAACCACCTGCTGGGGACACTGTAACCCAGCATAAAGATTTGCCAATATGCATAGCTGGTAGTTTCAGATTAATTTTGTTGCTGTTGTTGTTAGCAAAGGAAAAACAGAATTCAATATGACATGGGTTGAAGTATTTTGTTAATTTAAAAAATAAAAATAAGTTTCCTCGCTGAACTTCAAATATCATTATACTTGTAGTTAACATGGTAATTACTGGACTGGGGAGATAGCTTAGTAGAAGAAGTGCTTTCCTGGTAATTGTAAGGGCCTGAGTTCAATCCCTGGTTCCGGAAAAAAAAAAAAAAAAAAGCAATTACTTCATCATATTGAGGCGATGTTCATACTTTATTACATCCTATTAAGTATCAAATAATTCACTATAATAGATGATGAGATTTTATATATTTTTCTATTTCACACATAAATGTGGGTTTTAAAAAACCCGCATTTATTATTGGAAGTGGAAAACACACAAAGCCTCAGTTTTGAGTGAGGAAAGAAGTTATTACTCAGGTTACTTTTTAAAGTTATATGTCAGTTTACAGGTTGCTTTGCTAAACATTTCAAGTTGAATTTTATAGTAGCTAAATATTCACCTCAGTTCTACTGGCCATCTTGAATCAACTATCAAATGTGTGCATGCCTGTGTGTGTGTGTGTGTGTGTGTGTGTGTGTGTGTTTACTTATTTTCATGGTTTATGTATGTTGTCAAAATGTACTCCCACTTCAGAGATGATTGAAGAGTCCTGGGTGGGAGTGAAACACTGACAAATTGCTGTGGAAGAAGTCATTTCCTGACTCCTGATGATGCTTTGAGCCCTGCCACACACTTTTTGGATTGCAGAGCCATGCTTTGCTCAGTAAGAGTGCAGAAGGTAACCAGAACTGTTATGAAAATAATGCTGTCCAGTCTGCACAGGGAGTCATAGCATACATAGGTGGGAGCCCAGGAGAGGTTACAGAAACTAGGTGTTCACTAAGTAGGACTTAGAGAAACTTTGGGTTCCCTCTAAGCTGAATCAGAGGTGGGGATGAAAAGACCCAGAAGGCGAGGGACCGTAATTTGTTTTTTCATAATTTTAACAAATGAGAAGTTCTTCAAGAAATCTATGGCATGAGTTTCCTTAGCTGAAACTCAAATAAATTAAGTAACTTAATGCAATATAATCCAGACAAGCAATTTAACTCTAATTTGAGCTCCATGTTTATCAGCATACGCAATCATTTCTCCATGTTGCCTCCTGATGCGTCAGAGCTTGAGCACTTCATTTAAATATATGCAATACCTTCAGTGCTTTTGGCAATAAATGCATGCTTCAATATATTTTCCACTGTACCACCAAATTCATATTCCATCAGCATTAGTAGTAAAACTTATTAAAATGCATAATCTGATAATTAATTACCTGTCCTCCAGGTATTTTATTTATGTTTGGGGATTCCAAGGCAAGTAATCCTTGAAAGGGGATCTGTAATGCAGAATCTGTGCATCTCACTGGCTTGCATGCAATATGACCCCTTGCTCCTACAAATCCTTCAGCCAGTGAAGGGTATTCTGCTAACAGTTGTTCTCTCCAGAACCAGGACACTGGGGCTATGTGACTTCACACGGAATCATAATGTAAATAAAATTCACTTTCTCTTTTTCTCCTTTCTTTCTTTCTTTCTATCTTTCTTTCTTTCTTTCTTTCTTTCTTTCTATCTTTCTTTCTTTCTCTCTCTCTTTCTTTCTTTCTTTCTTTCTTTCTTTCTTTCTTTCTTTCTCTCTCTCTCTTTCTCTCTCTCTCTTTCTTTCTTTCTTTCTCTTTCTTTCTTTCTTTCTTTCTTTCTTTCTTTCTTTCTTTCTTTCTTTCTTTCTTTCTTTCTCTCTCTCTCTCTCTCTGTCTCTCTCTCTCTTCTTGTTAGTAATGCCCACAATGGCTGAAGCCAATCCTTCACAATGGGCTACATTCTCTTCCCACTTTTTATTTTTCATTTTGAGACAAGATTTCTCTACTTTGTTAAATTTCCCAGTCTACACTCAGATTTATGAGCTATCATAAATAGTGATCCAGAAATTCAGATTAAAGCTAGAGTCGCACAATTAGTTCAAGGAAATATTTTAAAGAATTGTGATATTTGCTGTGAAGAGCCTATATTTTAATACTTAGTTTATGTGTCAGGCATTGTTTGGAAATATGGTCATATGTTGATAGTCATACTCTCTGATTTCTGGAAGTTTACGTTCTCACTATTTTACAATAAAGACTGAATCATTTGACTTTCTTGATAGTTTCTGCATCTCCTAACTTTGTTGTTTATACTCCATAATTTATTTATTTATTTTTGTATTTTAGGAAAGGGTCTACAGGGTGTTCAGGGTCTCACTACTAGATAGGACTCCAGTGATCAGTCTATTTTTTAATTTATTTATTTGTATTTTAACCTGAAGAGTGAAAAATAGAAGCAAAAACAAAGAGAAAAAATGACATAAACAGGGTAACATACAATGATATATATGTTACAGATTTTCAAAACATGGATAGCTAATTTTTTACACACACACACACACATATATAACTATATATTTAAATAAAATATATTTAATATTTTAGAATTAGAATAGTTATAGAAGCAGACTATCCACAGAAGTTGTTGACTTGAGCCATTCACAGCTTGGTATATTAATATGACTTTACTTTATATACCTCCACTTTTATACTTTTCTGCTGGATGGTTAAGACTGAGTCAAAGCAAGACCTATATAACAAGAAATGTAACTATTGTATCAGATAAGGTCAGTCAGGTACCCTCAGGGTTTATCCTGTAACCCTGTACAGTACTTCGTAGATCCACACTTGTCAGTGTCAGCCTTGTGGATGAGTCACAGCCACTGCTTGACCAATTTGCTCTTTGTGGAAGCCTGAGAGAAAATTTTCTCTCCATGTGACTCTCCTTAGGCACACCATACATCATGAATTGCATTCCCCCGTGGCTGTATAATCTCCTTGATCGGAAAATTTGGGGCACAACTGAGTTATATGATGTTACTTTACAAATTCTCCTACATCCTGAGTCTTCACTGACCTTGAAAAACTAGGGACAAAATGTTGGCTGAACTTGCAGCCTTTTTTTTTTTAATTTTTGATCTGCAAACTTAGGTTGTTAACCCTCCAGAAGAGGAGTTTATTATTATCCTGAAACATATGCAGTTCATTTTACCCACACTATTAGTCTAAACATCAGACATCATAGGCATAACATGGAACATGCATTTTCCATCTAGTATTGAGATACTAAACTCTAAATCCATACAGAATATGAAGAAGAATTAAAAAAAGGAATGAACATTTACATACTCCACTGCTGGTGGGAATATAGACTGGTACAACCATTATGGAAATCAGCGTGGAGACTCCTTAAGAAACTAGGACGGGAAGTCCCATTCAAGCCAGCTATTCCCCTACTGGGAATTTTCCCGGAGGAACAGAAAACATCATATCATAGGGATATATGTGTGCCTATGTTTATAGCAGCCAACCAAGATGCCCATCACATGAGGGGTGGTTGAAAAAGATGTGGTATTTTTATACAATGTAGTATTACTCAGCTATAAAAAAGTATAAACTCGAAACCTTCATATTTAAGTGGATGCCATCTGAGGACATACTTATATGCAAAATAAGCCAGGCCCACATGTGCAAATATCATACAGTCTCCCTAGTATAACTCAAAAGAAGAATTGCAAAAAGAAATGTATAACACAATTAAAAGGAAAGTGAGAACTTGAAGACTGGGCAATGAGCAGAGGGCAAGGAGAAATGCTGTGAAACATGACAGAGACAAGACCATTCACTTATACACACTAGATGGGTAAGACAACGATCCTGAAAAACATCAGGAGAGTTTTGAAATTTGCAGTTAAGTGGGAGTATTCTCACCCCAACTAACTATATATGCTGATACCTGTAAACCAAGCAACTGAACTGGATATTAACAAAGTGTTAATAGAAGGGTCACACTCCAAAGGCCTGAAATTCTGGTCTTCTAAATAAGTACTTCTTGTCATGACATACCAACTATTACTATGCTGCCCTTTTTTAAAGGATAGTAAATGAAAACTAAGACAAAAAAGTTACAAGACAGTCCAGTCCTGCTACAATGCTATTATGCTGTACATGGATGGACTTCTAAATATCTATGTAAATATATGATCTGCCTATTTACAGTCTTGCAAGAGCTGAGATTGCAGGCGTGTAACATCACACTCAGACTCAATTGCAAAGTAAATGCGCCCCTGGGGCAGGGCCCACACAGCAGGCCTGGAGATTGAACACCTGGCCCCTGTGCCTGCTTGCAGGTGCTTTAATCTGTGGAGCTATTTGGCTTGCCCTATAATCCATAATTTATTACCATTCCTGATTATGTCTTTGAATGCTGCTTCAGTCTTAAAAGAGCCTATGAAGTTTCTCTATTGTCTTGTACATCCATATCAACTTTTCTCATTGAAAACCATCAAAAACTATACCTGATGTATTTATTTTTTAACTAACACCAATCGTGTAGGAACTTAAATCTCAGTTACATCTTGTCTACAGCTGCCTGTCAGTCTGGTCCTTAAAACACATGATCAAAATCAAAATTCTCTTTACAAATTCTTTCAACTTTTCATACTTATAGTAATCTTCACTTTGATAACACTTACTTTTAAATTTTTAACATACTTGGGTTTTCCCTCCTATGTATCTACTTCTTGTCCCATGTAGCTCACTGGGGAACATTGAGCAAGTGAGGTGTAGCAGACCCCTCATAATGCCTAAGGGACAGTGAGCTCTTGTGATTGCCCCAGAGTAACAATGCAGAAGTGATTTCAGTAGCGATGAGTGCCTAATGCATCTTTATTTTACCATCAACATGAAACACATAATTCTACTCCCAAGCAAAAGAGGAAGGTAAGTGCTATGTTTGCCAAGTAATCAGATTACAAAGGATTTGTATTCAAACGTTGAGGAAGAAGCATTAGAATTTCCCAGCAAAGAACTTCAGAGCTGGAAAATTACATTCTGCGATGGCTAATTGTACCATTTTAGTATATTGTAAATTTGATTTGATAGGCCTCTAAATTTTGCTTTCTTTTGTAAACAATGTGATGCCTTTTCTTCCTAACTTATGAGTTGTCAATAAATATATCATTTTACAAGAAAAAAATTCATTTCACTTGAACAAGTGAGTTTGCAAGACACTTTGACAACAAAATCAATTAAAATTTATGGGATTAACAACAGAACAACATAGCTGCTTCACACTGTTAATCATTATTCAGAGGGAGAGCTTCTGTAACTTGAATTTTATGGCCTTGTTCTTGCAGCCTCTTGCAGTTTGGGTCTAGCTGTACCCCCCCAAGCCTCATGTTTTCATGGGGCAGACTTCTAGACTTTGTGATTAATGCATGATTCTGTGCTGAGACTATGGCTAATTAGTGCTACTGGAGTTGTGGGTATGAGCGCTGCTGGAATTAAGGGTGTGAGTGCTACACCCAGCCTGGGACAGACAGTCTGAACTGCAACATAAAGGAGACAGACTTGCTCTCTGTTTCCACTGCTCCTCCCTTTTTATTTAAATTATTTATTGATTTGGTACAGGGTCTCACTATTCAGTTCAGACGCACAGTGACCCTCCCATTTTCAGCCTTTCTTGCAGCTGAGATTACAGGTGTGTGCCACTATGTTCTGACTCCATCACCAGCTCCGTACAAGCCAGGGGCAGGGCCAGTGGGGCACATGGTACCACAGATTTAACCCCAGTCCCTGCACTTTGCTGTCTCGCCGGCTCTTCCTCCTCCCTTTTGCTGTTGGTGTTTTGCTGTTTTCCTCCCCCATGAATGGCTGCCCTCTGCCATGCGCCACCCTGCCTTGGACACAGCTGAGTATGGACTGAAACCTCCACAAACTGTTAGCTCAATAAGCCTTTTCTTCCTTAATTTTGGGTGTTGAGTACTTTGTCCCAGCAAGGAGAGAAAAGTAACTAAGACACAACCCTTCCAGCAATGACAGGATCTGAAGTAGCTCAGCCTAAGCACATTCTAGAATTAACAAAACAATGTCTCTGACCACTCGTATCTGAAGAAAGCAGACCATCACTGCCGCTAAGTTCCCAGCATTTAGTAATGACTTGGAAGCCAACTAATTACATAGGACATTGATGCACGTAATTATTGATCCACCAGCTATATGTGTAGTGGGGAGTAAAACAGACAAAGCTGACACCATGATAGTGTTTATAATCACAGTTTCGTGTGTATATCGGACACTGTGATTGTGACTATGATAGAAATCTGGAGCCAAACTTCATGGGGACAAAATCCCACTTCTAGAAAAATGACACAATTTATTTGCATCTCGAATTTCACATCTAAACAGATTATATCAGTGTTCTAGTGAAAGCATTGTGGTAAAGGTTACACGCATTAACATTAGTAAAACAATTGAACTACTTCTGGCTCATAGCAAAAGCTAAAAGTTAGCTGCAGTTCCACTTCACAAAGAATATTACAAAAATAAGCAATAATTGTAAAAGGATGTTGTTCATATTTATAAGTCAAAAATAAATTCTATGAACAAAAGAAAATGTAAAAAGGAGCGAAACTTTGGCTATTCACATTTAAACTAAATAATAGGTAATTACAGACAAGCATAACTTTGCTTAGATAATAACTTTACAGAGATAATTATTAACCTTTTGACCCATATCTGTTCCTAGGACAAATATTCAGTATTTTGCAAAGAGAATATCATTGATCTTTACTGATTTTATATTATTTTACCTTATATATTTCCCCTTTAAAAAGATACTGTAATGAAAAGTTGTCATATATTATATCTATTTAAATATCTGTATGTTCATTCTTTTTGTTTGTTTGTCCCGGTCTCTGTATGTTCATTCTTAAAAGGTAAAATTAAGTGAGCACTAGGGATTTTATATGTAGTTGACTAATTAATTGGGGCAGTTACCAATCTCATTGTATATATTAAGAAAACTATGAGAACAAAAAATCCTAGTTCATCAGTGGAAATTACAAATTACAGAAGGTGTTAAAAACTGATATGCCATCCTACAAGCTGAGGACAGCAGCACATACAGAACACGCTCCCTCGCTACGTTAGGTGATTCCAGCCTGACGTATATTAGTTTGCTCCATAGTCTCCGATCACTTCTTGCTCCACTCTGTTCCCTTCATCCCTAAAACTGTCCTGTTCAACATCATCACCCTCCCTTTAAATCTCTGCAGGCACTGATTTGGTAAGAATTTCGGGAATAATATAATGCCACAAGTAAATTATCCTTATTAATTTCCTTAATTCACTAAAGTCCAACTGCCATGCAGCTGTGACTTTTTATAATTTGACATGCCTCTTTGCATAAGGCCGACAATGAGTATCAAAAAATGAGTCCACCTACTACGTTTTACATTAAATATTAATGAGTTGTGGTTATAAGAGTTTCACTACTTGGACACAGATATTTTGAGGGACAAAACCCCACAAAATAAAGCTATTATGATGGACTGACATAGCCACAAAAAAGGAGAAAGGATTTCTACAGTTAGAAGAAAATAGACATAACCTACTGACAGCTGGTAGTGGTAAGTAGACTTCAAAGTGACCTATAGCCATCCTTGTACTATAGGCAGCTAAGTTAGACAGAAAACATACAGATTTTATAAAAAATGAATAAATAAACAAGAAAACAAATAAAGATTCCAATGCAATGGTTTGGCCTACATACCTCCCTAATGATGAGGAGTAATTTAGAATTATGCTATAATTAGCACCAGCTGGTTCAGGAGGTTCATAAAGGTATTATTGTGTGTGTGTATGTGTGTGTGTGTGTGTGTTAATGTGCTGAGCTCTAGCTCCAGCTGCCTCCTCTTTTTACTTTTGTATTTTCCTATTTTGAGACAATGTCTCGCTGAATTACTAAATTGCCCAGAATAGGCTCCAACTTGAAATACTCCTGTCTCAGCCTTCCAAGTGCTGGATTTTCATGCTAGAATTCTGCTTCTGAGGGAAAACAGCTGCACTCTCTGTGAGGCTAGCTCGGGAGACATTACGTGGGAGGGGGCCGACACTGTACCTCTGGACACCAACAGTCAAGGTCCCTATGCCTGTGAATAGCCATGTAGGGAGTCATGGACCTAGGCCCGCCGCAGCCGCAGAGCGCTGTCTGCACAGGCTCAGTGCTCATTCTGAGTCCCTTTCATGACAGGAGCCAACTGGGGTCTGCTAACTCACAAAACTATGCATTATGTATGTTTGTTGTTTCAAATAGGCAGCCGCTGATTCTACTTACCACAAAACTTTTGCGTTTAGGAATATTAGTGTATTTTCTGGGAAATCCTAAGATTCCATGAAAGAAAGTAATGTCTGACATATTTTGTACATTGTTAACATCAGAACATAAATGGACAGTAATTATTCATTCTGTTCTATTAATGAAGATAATAGAAATTTCTATAAAAATGAGTTGCTGACTTGAAATTCAGTTATCTAAAAAGTGCTTCAGATTCCTAGTTTACTTTTAAGTAATGGATATGAAGTTATTCATTTATCATTTAAAAAGAACAAAAACGAACTAATGAAATAGCAAGTTGATACCAAATCCTACGCATCTGTCAAAGTAAAACAGCTCTGTTTCTATTCACAGGAAATCAGAGGCTTGGAGTGTGTTCTATGTGGTTTCACTTACACTAAATTCCATAAGCTGGGATTGGACAGCATGTACGTAATACTAATGGCGTATTTTCTGCATCACCAAGTGCAAATTTCACAAACCAATTTTGGATTGCTTGGTTAAAAGATAGATCAAGTTTTTTTCATGTTTAGAAAAAGATAGCCATATGTAATTCTGTGACAATACTATTTTTTGAACAAGATCATAATTATTTATATAAGCAGCATATTTATAGGCTTATGTCATGTAAGCTATCTAACAATATAATAAATACACGTGTATGTATGTGCAAGTTAAAAACATTGTTAAATAGATAATACATAGTAAATTTGTAAACAATTATTATATGTAATTATCATTTTTGTTTTATCAAATATTTTTTAAGTTTTACAAGGGGCCAAGAACCCATTCTTGAAACTAAGAAGTTTTATAGACGTTTTGCAACTTCCTAGATATACAATGTTCAAAGCTTAACTGATATTTTTCTAAATTGCTTATAAATACAAATTATTTTTCATTGAAATCAAGGAAAAATAATCTGTTGAATATGACACACAAAAAGTAATGTTGTAAATATTAGAATTATAAGTTTTTCTTGACCTCTGACACTCAAATTATATCACAGAAAAATTTCATTTATCAGTTAATGCTTTAACTTAATTGCTCTACCTATAAATTTATTCTTAAGGCATCAAAATTCTAAGCCTTGAGGTGGCTGGATGTTTTTTAAAAACTTTTAAGTTATTAAGCCTAAGATAATAACTATAACTTGTATTCATTTATTTATGAGATAAAGAACAGCCTCAAGTTAAGAAATAGTAATTTGTTCAAACATTCAGATATGCTGAAGCTGAAAACTGTACATATTTGAAAAAATAACATAATTAAGGGCCAGAGAGATAGCTCAGTGGTGTAAGTACTTGCCTAGTAAGCACAGGCCCTGAGTTTGATCCTCAGTACCAAAAAAAACAAAAAAAATCAAAGAAATAACATAATTAGGCCACAGAGACAGCTCAGCAGTTTAAGTGCCTGTCTAGGCTAATGTAGGGACCACAGTTCAATACCTGATACCGTATGTTCTGCCAGCCCACCCCAGGTGCACTGAGCTGGCAGTCCAGACCTGGGTATGGTGGTGCACACCTGTAATCCTAGTACTGGGGAGGCTGAAGCAGGAGGATCACTAGGAGGCTGAGCTTCATCGTGAGACCCTGTACCAAGTACATAAAAGATTTTTAAAAAAGAGAAATAAGTAACATAATAAGCTTAACTATTTCCAATATTAGTCCATTAGTCCATGAAAACCTCAAGGTACGAAGCAGTTTATATTAGGGAAACCATTTATATAAATGAATTATTATTATTGCTATTATTATTATTATTAGGTACCTGGGATAGAACTCAGGACCTTGCCCTTGCCAGGCAGGCACTTATGTTGCTGAGCTATCTCTCTAGCCCAAACTAACTTCTACATAATCTATTTGATTTGATATTTTTAAGACTCCAAGGATTATAAAAAAATGTTGGGAAAACAATATTATGTATTTAAACTCAAAAATGTATAGAAAAATGCATGGAAAATTTAAAATTTACCTTAACAGTTCAAAATAATAAAAGCTAAAATACCAGTATCAGAGGTCTCTAAAACATAGATGTGTTAGAGCTTGTTACAAAGTTTCATAAATCTTGAAATGTTACTATGGTATCAAAGTCAGGCTGCCTATGTTAAGAAGAACCAGATGTGGATTCTATATGATTTTTCAAAACATAAGCCTTCTGGGCAACAACAACTTCCCTAATTATGCAGTATAAATTCCATATGTCATGTTGTTTAAAGATTAAATAATTTATATGAAAACCCTAGTTCAATGCCAGAAGTGTAACCGTTCATTTATTTTTCAGTTTTGTCTTTTTGAGATAGGGTCTCACTGTGTTGTTCAGGCTGGACATGAGCTCACTTTGTAGTCCAGGCAAGTCTCAAGCTCACAGTGATCCTCCTTCCTCAGCCTCCTGAGTGCTGGGATTATAGGCATGCACCACCAGCAACTGATTATTCTTAAAAAAATTACTTCATCTTACAAGGACAGGAAAACAATTCAGGGGTAATCATTTAACAAATATGAACAAAATAACAATAAAGTTTTTTCAGGAATATTAAAGAGAGCTCAAATTCCTTCTCTCTCTCTCTCTCTCTCTCTCTCTCTCTCTCTATATATATATATATATATATATATATATATATATATATTTTTTTTTTTTTTTTAAAGGAAGTGGTCTGTTTGTGCCATTCCTTATCTGATCAATAGCACCTCGGTCCTAAATCCTGAGACATTTAGTAGTTAAGTTCTTTATTTTATTTTATTTTTCTTCCAAAATCAGGTCTGTGATCAGGAACACCATTTCTCTCTCGTAGTAGAAGACAATTAAATTACAAGTTATTTCTTAGACACTCAACACAAAATCAGGCCAGAGGCATTTGTCTCATTTCCTGTCCTTAAAGAAAGGAAAATAACATTACTAATGAATTTAAAGATGCACTATACATCAAGAACTATTCTCTGTTCTACTTTAAAAATACAGATGTTTGAGCTGTGCCATAGGGCCCACAACTATATTCCTCCAAACAGTAATGAAACACCTGCGCCGCGGCACATTCCACACGGGCAGGCCACCTCCCTGCATCAGGACCTGCCGGTCACGTTACAAATAGCACACAGGTCAGGCTAAATTGCCACGGCATCTCTGTCTAAAAGCTCTAAAATACCTTCCATGGTGGAAGAATAATCAATTACTCAATTCAATTCAACAAATATTTATTAAGCATTCACTCACTTCTGCTTTATCTCCCCTTGTGGGCTGCTAGTTTTAAGAGCAGCTGAAGAAGCAAAATGACTCCCATTTATTAAAGACTTTTATTTTAAAGATGCTTAAGTGCAGTTCACAGCTCTTCAACTGCTCTTACCAAATCCTCAGAGGCTCCATTGTAGAGGAAATTCATGTTCTATCATACAGAAAGAAGAATAATGTGTTCCTTCTTCATTTTGTCAAGAAAATATCAGCATTATAACTAGGGTGAGGGTGTGCAGAGTAGACATGATGTGTCTCGTGTGTGTCAATGTACATTACTACTCCCATATATATTCATTTTAAGATAAATCAATGCAAGTTTATCTTACATTTCAATAGTAAGCATCTGCACAACATATTGAAAGGAAAAGTAAAGAGTATGTTTTGTGGACTGGTAGTGATCCTCCTATTTCCAGTCTCCCCAGAGCTGGGATTGTAGACATGTGCCACCATGTCTGACCAAAGTGGCCAGCTCAGCGCACCTGTGGGGGGGGGCTGATGCAGCATGTGGTGTTGGGGATTGAACCCCGGTCCTTGCGCTTGCCTTAAGTAGGTACTTAGTCCACTGAGCTAGCACGCTGGTCTACTTTTATTTTCAATAAGGATCAAAACATTTCTTCCAGTCTTTCAAAGTACAGAGTGAGTATTTAGAGAGCAATCTTAAAATAAAAATTCTTTATTTGGATCAATAGACAGACAATTCTAAGAACAGTGCATTCATTGATTCCACAATGAAAATCCATTCTAAGCAGCATGGCATTAAAGCTTTTCCCAATCTGGTTTGAAATAAATTTTCAGTTTCCAGGAACTTGGAAGGATTACTTTTATGTGGCTTTTAGAGAGCAAGGTCTGTTTTATGCTATAGTTTTTGTGCTATGCCTCCTGTCCTTTCAGAAAAGTATTATTTTTCTACATTGTATATATGTATCTTCTTCATTTTGATTTTGTCTGCATGCCTAACATTATGATTTGTGTAGAGTGGAGAGTTAGCAGCCATTTAACTTATGAAAATAATAAAGAAACTCAAGTTTGAATATTTTCGTCACAAGAACAAAATACAGAAATGAAATACTGGGTCATTTATGAATCCTAAAAATAATCAATAATTAATGAAGTGGGCCAGCCAGATAGCTCAGCCAACTAATGCACCTGCTTAGGCAGAGCGCAGCAGCTGAGATTCAATCCTGGGCAGCACAAGCTTGAGCCTGGGCATGATGGCACACGTGTAATCCCAGCACTTGAGAGGCTGAAAACAGGAGAATCACTACGAATCTGATCTCTGTAGTGTGACCCTGTAGATCCTGTATTAAATACATAAAATAAATAAACAATGGAAATATCTTCACTAGTTTCTTAACTATTATGAAACACAGTCACAAGTTTAACGAAATAATTCCTGCATTAAAAGTAAGCATTTCACAAGCAACATTTTTTTTTTTTCAGTTCTCATTGTCATCGACTTCTGTGCTATTTGGCTATTAAACACACATTTTAAGGCAAACTTGTTTTTTGCATTCTGCCACCTGCTGCTCATCAAACACCTGAGCTCTCTGATCCCCTACTTACTTGTTTTGTTTTCTGCAGAACTGGGGTTTGAATCCACAAGCACTCTCTCCTTGAGTTACATCCCCAGCCCATTTATTTATTCATTTATTTATTTAATATTTTAAGTAAGGGTTTCATGACATTGCTTAGGCAGGATTGGAACTTGAAATCCTCCTCAACTTTCCCAGAAGCTGGGATTACACCATATGTACCTGGTTTTACTTATCTTTTTGTGAAATCTTACCGTGTTGGGTGTCATTAAAACACCTAAGTTAACACTTGCCTGGCAACCTTAGGGGCTTGAGTTCAATCCTTGGTTCCACAAAAAACAAACAGACAAACAAAAAACACCTAAGTTATCTAACCACGTTGATCACTCATTTATTCTCATTACTTTTGCAGAAAGCACAGAACTTTTTAAGCAAAGAATTTTAGCAAATATTTATAGTGCATAAAGATTTCGCCTTCATTTTTTTCCAAACGCCTGTTTCCACTAAGTCCAAGCTTCCCAAATGGGTCTCACTCAGTCTCATCCTACTCTTCTGAATCATCACATTGCAATAAAAGGAAAATATTCACTACTTTCTGATGTTGGAACTGTACCCTGAAAACTGGGCCTCACACCACAGACACTGAAATATTTCAAGTTTAAGATAATAATATTAGCAAGTAAATAGATATTTACATAATTATAGTTTGAATTGTTACCCTCGAATCATGCACAAAATAGCCTCTAAATAAAACAGCTGTGTTAGCTGAAAGAGCTTGTAGAGGCCTGCATCAGCAGGTAAGAAGCATCCCAGGTGTGGAAGCTGTGATTTCTTTCAGTACTCAGCTGCACATGCTTTTTCTGTGAAATTTTTAATAAATTTGAAGAGGACATGTTGCTTTCACGCCCTCTTATAGGACATTTCAGGATAGTGGTTACAAAGAAGAACAATAGAACGTATTAAATAAACAAGTTCTATTTTTATCTTCATTGATATTAATAATCCCATGCAGCACTCGCTTATGACAGTGATTTTTCATGGAAACTAGAAGACTGCTTATTGTTCAGAAAGCGCATCTCAGCTGCACAGCCAGACTTGACGGGAGTTCAGCCTCTAATGCCTTGATCCTTCCTCAATACCATGGCTGCAATCTCTGCAAAGCTAAGTATTAATTTGAGAGTATCGTACTGCTCACATCATCTGGAAAAGAGGATTCAGAGTACCTTTTGCATAAACTGCAGTTGTACATATCAGACTTTTAAAGCCATACTTGTACAACACCTTGCATAATTCAATTATATTCTCTTACGTGGGGGTGAATGTCAGTGTCTAAACAGAAGACAGAGAATTTAATATAAAATAATTTTATTCTAAATAGTGATAGAATACGTGCCACTATAAGGGAAAGATTAATTTATGTTGCAAATTAATACTAAAAATATGACTGGAAAATAATTAGAATTGTTAAAGCACTTGCCTGTAAAAAATGTACTTTAATCTGTTATTTAAGTTTTTATTTTGAAATAAATTTAGGTTTGAACAAAATAATGAATGTCTTATAGAGGCATGTACCTACCCTTTACACAGCTCCCTCTAAGGAGCATCTTTTAAATGACAGTGCAGTTTGAAAAGTCATATTTCTCTGGACACAATTTGCTACAAAATTTATATTTACTTAACAGATCTCTTCAGTGCAATTCCTGATTTTTTGTCTTTGACTTTTTTTTTTTAAGATACTGATTGGGTGTATCATTAAGGATGTCCCTCCTTGTGGGAATGGCATTTTCTCATAATTATACTTAGCTATGGATTATTTGGAAAGCCATTATAAATGTGAAATTGCTTTGTTATTATGGTAAGACTCTCATAGCTTATGTTGTTTAATTAAGAAAGTATTTGCGAAATCATACAGCTTTACAATTCTCAGTTTTCCCACTCTAAACTCTGCTAGAAAGGAGTGTTCAAATCTGGTTCTCACTAAAAAAGAATGGAAGCATGCTCTTCCTCCTGGACAAAAGCATCAAGGGACTTAGGGATATATCAGAATTAGTAGATTAGTAATAAAGTTTTAAGGGAGAGTTTAAATATACATACATTAAAATATGCTTATAATTCCAGTAATTTTACATATATGTGTTTTCAAATAACTCTTACATCCTACACAAACAAGATGTATGTTTCATGACCAATTACTTGATGTATAAAGCATGTTTAATAAAAATGTTAAGTAGAAGCTATATATATTTTAATTTTTCTCTTAGACATACTGATTTATATGACATCATCAGCATATGGCCTGTAGCATATATGAGTGGTGGTCAGAGGCAATACTAACATAGACATACTCTTAGTGTTCCATAAATATTTATGGGATTATAAATGTGAATAGTATTGATCAATATTTAAATGATGGAGGCTGGACTTAAAAAAACTCATGGTAACATTCTATGAAGTGAAATGCTGAATGAATGTTTAATTTGTTCTCATGTATCATACAAGTAAATAAATAATAACTTGCATTACATTTTAGATGTGATATACATTATCTCCTAACTTTTAATACCAATTTGGGGCCAATTTTGAATTGATTCAAAAACAATTCTTCAAAAGACTTTAAAATATAGTGATGAAATATTTGTTAATTTCATTATTTCCCACTACCACCTTAATTTATTAAGAAATATTAAATAACATAATAGCTGATACTTTGCATTTAGAAAAGTTACAGAAGAAGTTTATGTGGGAAGTAATTTTATATTTTAGATTGATCATTGATTGATTTTTTAAAAGTGTATTTTATACTCTAAATTGAAAAAAGGAAACTAAATTAAACGAACCATTCACACATTTGTGTATTATTTTTCTTGTCTACTAATTTCATATATCATTCAGAAAAAGAATAATGTTATTATAAATTATATTACTAAAGTTTTAGGATCTGTTGTAAGTCAGAGAACTTTAAAGTGAAAGTGAAAAATAATAAAAATTAAGTAGTCGACTAAATGCCTGCTCAGACAAGGGTCCTGGCTTCAATCCCCTGGATCACATGCAGCACCAACCCTGCCACCAGGCATGCTGGACCAGCAACAGAGTCCCAGCTTGATGGTGCATGCCTGTAATCTCAGTGCTTGGGAGGCTGAAAACAATAGGATCATTATGAGTCCAAGCTGTATACTGAAAACCTGTACAAAATATATAAATTGGGGCCGGGCGGGGTGGCGCATGCCTATAATCCCAGCCCTCGGGAGGCTGAGGCAGGAGGATTGTTGTGAGTTCGAGACCAGCCCGAGCTACAAAGTGAGCTTAAGGCCAGCCTGAACTGCACAGTGAGACCCTGTGCCCTGTGTCAAAAAGACAAAAAAAAAAAAAAAATATATATATATATATATATATATAAATTAAAACAAAAATCAGTAAAAAATGTCTTAAATATGAAGAAGACATCCATCATCCTATAATTCCTAATGCATCAATGTATCTTCAAATTATGTTCACACATTAGCAATAATGAATAAATTATCAGGAAAACAAACATTGCCTTCATTTCATGTACTTGTGTGTGTTGTGTAGTATTTTTTAATGCTGTGTGTTACATTATTAAAATAATTTTCTTATAAGTAAATCATGTTATTTTATATGTATTTGTCCAATTGTTAATATCAAAATCTAAATAAATTTGAATTTGAGTATTTTTACATGATTGTATAAGACATAAATGTATTATGAATATGCATACATACGTTTACATTTGGGGGATAATGCAATGCTATCACAAATTTTTTCTTAAATGATTTTGTAAAATTTTCATAGTACATTTGTAGTATCTAATAATTTTGTTCAGCACTGGGAATTTATACATGCATGCAAAATTAGTTCACCAACATCTTCACTTTGGTTTCTGAGACACAGTATCATAATTTGATACATGCATACAATCTGTCACAACTAAATCAAGATATATTGGCATCTATACCTCAAACATTTATTATTTCTTCATGTTGGGAAGTTCTGGACTGTTTTGTTTGTTTGTTTGTTCTGGTGCCAAGAACTGAACCCAGACTTCCCACTTGATAGGAACGTGTTCTACCCCTGCACCAAATCTCCAGCCCCTTCTTTTTTCTAGTTACTTTGAAATATAGTATTTATTGTTGTAGGCTGTAGTTACCCTATTGTGTTGCAGAACATTAAATTTATTCTGCCTGCCAACTGTATTCTGATAATCTTTACATATACCCCTTCTTCGTTCTGTCCCTCTTTCCATATCCTCTCTTCTTTATAATGATCACTATTCCACAAATGATAACAAGTAGTATTTGTCTTTCTGTTGCTTCTTATTTCATTTGCTTGACTTTTATCTATTTTTAAGGCTGTACATTATTTTGTTGCATATATCCTACAATTTATTTACCAAATGATCTTTTAATAGGCACCTTGAGTGAATCTATGTCTGTGTTTGCTATTGTGAATAACCTTCCAATAAACAGATATTCAGACAATATTTTGATATTATGGTTTTGCTTATTAGGATATATACTAAGAAATGAGAACTCCAGATAATGTTAATTGCTTTCTGTTTTGCTGTTGTGGTTGTGGTTGTGGTTGTGGTTTGTAGGAACCTGAATTGTGTTTTCCATAAAATCTGTAGTAATTTACATTACTTCCAGCAGTACTTGCATTTCCATTTCTCTGCTGTTTAAACAGTATTTAGCTAAAAGTATAACTTAAACATGGAAGGCAGCTCTGTCCAACCCACTGATGACATCTTCACTCCATGTACTGCAGCAGTGGTTACTAAAGTATTTCCTGTAGGCTGGTTTTGTATGTTATTGTTTTGCAGACAGAATAACTAGAAAATGTAAGATGATTGTCTTGATTTACAAGTGAGTTACAAAAGACAGACAAACACTGACATCAACTCCATGGAGATAGGAAAGGCATCTGAGGAAGAAGCATCAGAGGAATCTGGAGAAGGAGGAGAAGGGAGGGTACAGAAGATCAATATATGATGATATATGTATAAGTCTATGTATGTATAGGTATATGCACATGTTTACGTATATGTATTGTGCAAGTACTCTAGGGTAAATGGAATATTATGTATAACAAACACAGTAATTTCTTTTTCTAGAAAAAGGAAAAAACCTCACAGGAAATACATATCATGGGGAAAATACAGGCCGTTCCTAACACTTCAGACCTCCTAGGTTTAAGTAGCAGAAGGCACCAGGGAGACAATCCGCTATCAGGACCCTAACTACCCACATGCCCAGCAGAAGGTCAAATGGATGAAGTTTTGTGACTAACAAAGAGGGATTAATGTAAAGCAAGAGTTTAGTTTTGAAAACACACATCACACACATTTTAACATCAAAGATAGCTGTTAAGTTATGCTTCTCTCTGTGAGGTGGCATTTCATCACTTTATATTCATTTAGTCTCAAAAACTGAAATCCTGCCGACTGTCGTGTTACGTGCGTATCTAAAGTAGAAAATAATTTTTCAAGCTTTATCTCTTGTAATAGTTTCATCAAACAGATATCAAAAGCCTACAGAGCATTAGTCAGGGGCAGGGTGATTAGTTTCTCTCTTTATGGATGGGTAATTAATATAAAAAGGATGGAAAAGAAACCTTAATCCCATTACACTTGATCCATCATTTAGCAATGCTTTCTGACTCTTCAAGGTAAAAATCTGCAACTGAATTTCCCTAAAGCCATCAAGTCATCAGCTTCAGAAAATTATAAAACCACACAGCAAACTGCACCATCACTGAGAAAAAAAAAAAGTGAGGTTTCTGACATTCATCTCAGAGAGAATCACTGAGTAAAACTGTTTCAAAGATATCACTTGTACAACGATCCCTAATAGAATAGACCCAACGCTGCTTGGGGTACACAGTCGAAGGACAAAGGGAATACCTGCTTCCTGGGGAATATATCAAGAGAAGTCTAGATACATACAGCACCACAGTAATATTCACGTGCTGCTGGGAGCACATGAAGCACGGGTGGTGCTGCCAAAGGAGAGGGCAGCCTACTGCCTGATAAAGATGGGCTTTATGTAGAACGCTCGAAGGAACCTTTCCAAACTCATTAAATAGATCTATCAAGACTGTCTATTAGCCTGGATCACAACTTTAAACATTATTGATTCCATTTCTTGGCCATTTCCATCTTCTAATGCTTAATGATTCATAAGATTAGCACAAGGCTCAGATCTACTGTAGTGTTATCTACAGAACATTTGATGGATATCATTCATAAAACACATTTTCTCTTTATCAGAATCCCTTTTACTTGCCTCTTGCTCCTCCTCTTGTATTGCTCCATTATATGACTAGAATGAACTAGTACTCATGGACTTGAAATTATTATAAAACATACTTATGAATTTCACCGCTTAAACCATTTTATGTGTATGGTTCTACAGCAGTAGGTTTATCAAATCAGGACAATTTATGTAACTGCCTCTGTCCTCTATCTCCAGGACTTTGGTTCATCTGAAACTACCACTGGCATCCATTAAGAATTTTCCATTCTCTCTCCCTCTCAACCTTTTGTAACCCCATTTTATTTTTCCTCATTATCTCATCTGAATTTGATTCTATTTAGGAAACTTTGATAAATGATTCACACTCTGTCTGTCCCTCTGAACTGGTTTAAACTATCTTCAAAGTTTCTCCAGGATGAAACTCATGTCAGAATTATCTTTTAATTCAAAACAGAATGCTATTACATAGTATATATAAATCACATTTTATTTAAACATTCATCTAAAAGTAGAAAATGGATTCATTTCCACCTTTTGCAATAGTAAAAATTGAATGTAAAAATATTTTCTAAATTCATGCTTTCTTTTTTTAGAGGGGGGATATACTCAAAGGTAGAATAGCTGGACCTTGTAGTAACTTTATATGCAGCTTTTATTTTCAATCACAATTATATTTTCCACCATTGCCACACCACCAGTGCAGAAATGCATCAGGTTTTTCAAGTATTCCATCAACCTCTCTCCTTTTCTCACTATCTGAGGCATAGTCAACAAGAAGTGGGAAACACTTCTCCTAATCCCAAAAATATAACAGTGAAAGTTGATAATCTTAAAATGATGGATAAGTTTTTCATAATAAAAGTTTTATACAATAAAACTTTTTCATAAGTTTTATATTATGACTTAATTGTTATATTAAGTAAAGAAAAATTCAAAGGCAAATTAGTGAATATTAACTGAATTCAACTATTCAGTCTCCTTAAAGGTCATAGTCTCCCTAGTATAACAAGCGAAAAGCAGAAATACAAAAGGAAATGTATAACAAGTAAAATCAATTGAGTCAGATAAGGCAAAGTGAATGGCATATGCTGCAGGATACTAATCAGCTTTTCTTCTGGATGGTTAACAACCTAAGATCCCAAGTCAGAGTTGAAGAAATAGAAGAGCCACAAGGCCAGCCAACATT